>JACEGR010012169.1:0-12410 GCA_014170235.1 Listronotus bonariensis | reverse complement strand
TCTTTTTATTGTACAAAATAAACTAAAATATCAGCTTGTTTGGTTAATTCGGTAGTATTCTAATCAGTAATCCGATGATTATTATCTCATATGATATACAGGGTACGACAATAGGTATGATTTTTTAAATGAAATACCTACCCTGAATATTATATCACCACCAAAAAAATATTTTAAAATGCTTTAGAAAAATACTACATTTGATGTGTCTATCTTAATTAGTTTCGGAAATATGACCATCCAAATCTGAAAAATAAATTTAAATTATTCTTAGAAGCGTAATAGAGATACATCTTCCCAACTTTTTTATTTTTTAAAGTATAAAATAAATAATAACACTGTTTTGTTGGGTAGATTCTGTAGAATCCATATCTTTCATCAGAATGCTTTTATCTTTTAGGATATACAGTGTATGACAAAACATATTAAATTTTAAAATGGAAAACCTTGTAAATTATAAAAAAATCTTGTATCTGTCCTTACACTCAGAAGTAGCAAAAAGTAGGAAGGCAATTGTAAGTACAAAAACTGATAAAGAAAAAGGTAAAAAATCTTTGACAAACGCAGCGAGACTTCGCGAGACTGCATCGGAAACACAACAATAGCTCTTATTATTTAAACTCTTTTACTTTTTTTACTAATCAAGGGTAATAATAAACTAAGAGATTAAATGTTGTATATTCATGTTTACTTAAAATATATTTTCAAGTTTCTTATTACCCCAATAGAAGTCGTCATATCCTTTTATAATTTTCCGTACATGTAGTTTGGAGTATCTACTTTGAAATACACAGCATGAGCCATTAAAATTTCAAAGTAGCTTTTTGGCCAAAATAATGGATTTCTATCCCATAGTGTATTGGCGCGTGGCTGTAAAGGGTAGCGGCGCCTTTGTATAAAATATTCCTATTGCAGGCGGCCTTTTTATGTTTTTTGTATTATTTTCAAAGGGTACCGAATTTGCGCTTTTAAAATGTTCTTACTATACCGTTAGTATTTTTTTATTAAATATTTCATTATTTTATTTCTTTTAAAGTAATCTTAACTTTTAATAATCAATCAATTAATAAATTTATTTTTCAGTTAAAAATTACAGGGTGTCCCATTTTGGTTGTCCCTTATGGGAAACTTGGAAACCATAAGAGATATTAAAAATCCGATACCCCATCCTCGAACTCTTTTTGGAGAAAACATTTATGGTAAAAACAGATCATCGCTATCACGAAGCGTTTTAAAGATACAGGGTGATTCTCGATTTTTTCATTTTTTGAAAAGGTCCTGTAGCTTTGTTGTTATTACAGATACGAGAAAACTAATTGCACATTATACAGACACTTTTTTCCGTAGAATCCGGTGGCGTAGCCAAAAATTTTTTTCAGCTGTCATTTTTGACATATGACCCAAATATGTTTTTTTTATTAGGGACACCCTATAAATGATTAGGTAATTAAATTGCTTGTTTTTTTCTGATTAAAATAGTATATCATAGTAGGTGGTTTAATAAATTTTTTACGTCAAATATTGGAAAAATTATGATTTTAAAGACGCATTGCGGCTTCTATCTGTTTTTTAAATTGTTTTATATTTTTGTTTTAAAAGAAATCTGTCATCCCTTAGCTCAGGAGACATTTCCGTAGAAAAAAAAAAAATTAGTTTACAACAACAATAATAAACAAGTTATATTAATTAAACTTAAAAATTTATCAAGTTTTTTTAATTTTTGATTTTTTTATTTTTTTATTTTTTATGAATTCTCCATGTCAACTTTACCAATAGAGCAAAAAAAAAAAACAAAAAAAAACAAAATTTAAAGTAAAAAAAAACGAAAATTTTTGACACACCCTGTATAACTTTGATTTTTATTTTTTATACAACATTATCATACTAATACAGTACCAAAATTTTTTGCTTCAAATTTATAAATAAGGACGCTATGAATTTTAAATTTAAACATAAAAATAATTATTTTTAATTTTTTGGGACACACTGTATCATTTATATATATATATATATAATAATATTCTTCCTTATCATATATATTATCCGCCATAATTTTATCCTTATATATTCATAAATAAAATTGTAGGAAATTTTTAAAGTTAAAAATAAAAAAAAATCATTTTAATTTTTGAGACACCCTGTATCATTTTTTTATGTATAATAATATTTTTCACCATCACATGTATCAAATACCAAAATTTCATCCCTTTATTTTCATAAATAAAATTGTAGGAAATTTTTAAATTTTAAAATAAAAAAATATTTTAATTTTTTGAGACACCGTGTATTATTTTATTATGCGTATTAATGATCTTCTACATCATATATATTATTTACCAAAATTACATACGTATTTATAAATAAAGTGGTGGGAAATTTTTAAATTTTAAAATAAAAAAATGCGTCTTTAAAATCATAATTTTTCCAATATTTGACGTAAAAAATTTATTAAACCACCTACTATGATATATTATTTTAATCAGAAAAAAACAAGCAATTTAATTACCTTATCATTTATAGGGTGTCCCTAATAAAAAAAACATGTTTGGGTCATATGTCAAAAATGACAGCTCAAAAAATTTTTTGGGAGGCCACAGGATTCTACGGAAAAAAGTGTCTTTATAATGTGCAATTAGTTTTCTCGTATCTGTAATAACAACAAAGCTACAGGGCCTTTTCAAAAAGTGAAAAAATCGAGAATCACCCTGTATCTCTGAAACGCTTCGCGATAGCGATGATCTGTTTTCTCCAAAAAGAGCTCGAGGATGGGGTATCAGATTTTTAATATCTCTTACGGTTTCCAAGTTTCCCATAAGGGACAACCAAAATGGGACACCCTGTACATACAAAAAAAGTACAATAACTGAAAAACACGTCAATAATTATAAGAAAAAGTTACAAAATATAGTTACAAAAGGAAACAAACAGGCTATACATTGTAGCATATAAGTAAATAAAAAAACATATTGAGGTAGTATCTGTTTACAAAAATTTTTAAAAAAATATATAATATTGGTGTCTAAAACAACACAAAAAAAATAGTACAAAAAACACCAGGACACTTAAAAAATCTAAACTAAAAATTACGTCACAATAGAAATAAAGGTATATGCACACATCCATACACCCTGGTACAAATTAATACACATCACATAATAATATAGTGGTAAACCTTTCATTTCTGACTATTGGTGGCAAAAACAATAATTAAATTTTATCCTACAAAAAATTCTTCCAGCGAATAACAATTTTTTTCAATTAAAAAACGCTTTAATCGTCGCTTAAATATTTTTATATTGGAAGAATTCTTAACATCAGCCGCCATTGCGTTAAAAAATCTACATCCGTTGTACATGATGTTTCTCTGATAGAACGCTGTTCGATGCTGTTCAGGTAGTAATAAAGTACGTGCTCGCGTATGATAGCCATGATTTGGGCGAGAGGCCTGAAACGCCGATAGCCTTACATAAACATATGAACAAATTTCCAAAATGTAAACCCCCGCAACAGTCAATATGCCAAGGGTTCGAAAGGCGTCCCGACAGGACTCCCGCCCAGTCAATCCTGCAAGTATCCTTACAGCGTACTTCTGTATCAGAAAAACACGATGCACCTCCGAACTTGCCCCCAATTTAATATGCCATACCGAATGGAGGAGTGAATATTGGCATAATACAAACTCAAGAGAATATCTCTGCTGCAATGACAAGACATGAAACGCAGGGCGTAACAGTTCCGGCGTAGTTTTGTACATATAGTATTAATTTGACTATGCCACTGAAGCTTACTATCAAACACAATACCCAAAAGTGAACAGTCTTCAGAAGTGGTAACAGAAGCAGACGGATTATTCTCACATAGTGTTAAGGAGGACTGTGGCTGTTTAGAGCACGAAAAAACCACAGCCTTAGTTTTATTTGTATTTAAAGATTTAGGGTTTATTTTTTCCGACCAGTTTATAGCGCGTTGATATACATTCTCTGTAGTTGTCTTTAAAATATGAACATCTTTTTCAACTATTAGGACATTTGTGTCGTCAGCATAACATATGGTTTTTACAGCTTGTGAAACATTATTAAGGTATTGTATGAGATCATTAGCGAAAATAACGTAAAGCAAAGGTCCGAGAACGGACCCTTGAGGAACCCCAATTTTATGGAAGCCAGCTGACTTCTTACCCCATTTACGGAGACTGATTGATAGCGTTCCGAAAGATATGAACTCATATAATCATAAGATTTGCCCCGCAATCCATATCTATACAATTTATGCAGAAGCAGTTGATGATTTACCATATCAAATGCTCGACTAAAATCAAGAAATAAACCTAACACACATAATTTGTTATCAAGAGCATCAACAATATTAACCTGAAAGTCTGTCTGGGCTGTTTCGGTGCCTTTACTTGGCACAAAACCATGTTGTGCATCAAAAAGTAAGTTATTGCTTTTAAAAAAATTAAATAATTGATCCTTAAATGCCATTTCAAAAACCTTAGAGATACTAGGAATTCAAGCTTATTCCTCGATAATTAGAATATACGTTAGTATCACCCTGCTTATAAATCGGAATGACAGTCGCAACTTTGAGTTTTTGGGAAAAACTGCAGTACTAAAAGACAGATTAATCAAGAAAGCCAAAGCATTGCTAAGCTGTAGCGCACATTGTTTTAACAAGTTATTAGAGATATTTTCATTACCCGTCGAATTAGAGTTTTTAAGCCGCTTGATTAGAGATACTACTTCCATATTACAAATTGGCGACAGAAAAAAGTTTTTGAAAAAAATGGAATATTCTTGTCTAAAAATCAAAGTCACTGACATCAGCGGTACTGGTAAGAAAAAATCATTAAAATTATTTGCAACTTTTTCGTCAGATAATTTAATATCTCCGTCAAAATTTCGATGCTTTGGTTAAAAGTAGTCTTTTTTTGTAAAGTATTAATAATATTCCACATTGTTTTTGTCTTATTCCGAGCATTCCCTATTTTAAGATCATTAGAGACACCTGATTTTTAGTACTAAAAGCTGCGGAGAAAGTTTATGACTCTTTTGTTTAATTGTTTTAGGAGTGACACGCTCCACTGGAAAACAACACTCATAATAATACAACAAAACCCGCATAAATTCATCAAAAGCTTTATCAGAGCACGTCTGTCGGAAGAGACTATCCCAAGTCTCCTTACCCAAATTATTAACAAATGTTTTAATATTATCCTCAGAAAAATTTCTCCTATAAAGCGATTTGTTATTTCTAGTAGTCAGACTTTCAAAGATAAATCGAAGATAAGAAATATACCATAGTGATCGGAAAGTCCCAAGTTGACGACTTCCACTTCGTAATCCGTAGTCAAACCAACCAAAATATTATCAATACAAGTTCTACTTAAGCAGGACACTCTAGTTGGTTAATTTAAAATTACATTTAAATTGTAAGAATAAATTAAATCTAAAAAAAGGTTTTATTAGTACTAGAGACTAAAAATTTAAGTTGTAATCGCCACCAACAACTACAGAATACTCACGCATACAGATTTTGTCTAAAATTTGGTTAAGTTGATTTAAAAAAGCATTAAAACAGGCCGCTGGAGGTCTATATACTACCATCAGAAATAATTTTAATTTGTCTAATCTTATACAAGCGCACTCTATTATGCCTTCAATACATAAATCCTCTATTTCACATGTACGAAACTTGTAACAAAATTTATATATATTTTTATAAATGGCAACACCGCCATGTTTTAAATTTTTTCTGCAAAATGAATTAACAAGAGAAAATTTTTGTAGCTTAATTTCTTTCAATTGATCTAGAGTTTGCCAGTGCAAGGACAGAATAGTTCATAGTATATAAAAGTTTTGATTTTTTTTAAATGTTTAATAAACTTTTTATTTTATTCTGAAGAAAAGCCAAATTATATTTTGTTTAGACGTAGTTGCTGACAACTTGACCATGTTTCTTGTCGCCCAAACATAATCCCAGTCGGAACTAAGGAAGTAAGTTCAGCGGCCAGAGCCATCTCGCCAAGCAATTTCAAAACAAAATTATGTTTGGGCGACGAGAAACATAGTCAAGTTGTCAGCAATGTACAGTGGTTGTGATGATTCCCAACAAGGATGAAACACGTGTCACCGTCTTCATTGCGACCCGGGGTTATCCATTTATTTGGAGACTCCGTAATTTTAAAGTAACCAGCCAAGTAGTCGTTTCTACCAGGTTATGTATTTGTTTCTTTTCTTTACTTGTCATTTAGGAGCCTCTATGCCCAAGAATTTAAAACTTTTATGAAATTGTTTATTCTAAGGCTCAAGAACATTACTTCTTATTATTATTATATGCAGTTGGGTGAAATATACTGCCTTGTTATTTTCATCATACCTGTCAGCTTTTGCTGTACGCCACCTACCTGGAGTTGTGCAAAACTGCTCATCCGAAATTCACAAACCCGTGAACTGATGAGTGTGCCAGTTTCCATTATGGTTTGTTGGTATTACAGCACGTGCTACTTACGCCATATACACCTAGATGGCACCCTTTTACCGTCTTAACCTAATGGTGCTCTGGCTGGTTGTTTTGAAATTGCTTGGCGAGATGGCTCTGGCCGCTGAACTTACTCCCTTAGTTCCGACTGGGATTATGTTTGGACGACGAGAAACATAGTCAAGTTGTCATCAATATACAGCGGTTGTGATGATTCCCAACAAGGATGAAACACGTGTCACCGTCTTCATTGCGACTCGGGGTTATCCATTTATTTGGAGACACCATAATTTTAAAGTAACCAGCCAAGTAGTCGTTTCTACCAGGTTATGTATTTGTTTCTTTCCTTTACTTGTCATTTAGGAGCCTCTATGCCCAAGAATTTAAAACTTTTATTAAATTGTTTATTCTAAGGCTCAAGAACATTACTTCTTATTATTATTATATGCAGTTGGGTGAAATATACTGCCTTGTTATTTTAAC
The DNA here is from genome assembly GCA_014170235.1 of Listronotus bonariensis. Taxonomy (NCBI): domain Eukaryota; kingdom Metazoa; phylum Arthropoda; class Insecta; order Coleoptera; family Curculionidae; genus Listronotus; species Listronotus bonariensis. The sequence goes on along the minus strand of JACEGR010012169.1, from coordinate 5,447 downwards.
ATACCTGTCAGCTTTTGCTGTACGCCACCTACCTGGAGTTGTGCAAAACTGCTAATCCGAAATTCACAAACCCGTGAACTGATGAGTGTGCCAGTTTCCATTATGGTTTGTTGGTATTACAGCACGTGCTACTTACGCCATATACACCTAGATGGCACCCTTTTTACCGTCTTAACCTAATGGTGCTCTGGCTGGTTGTTTTGAAATTGCCTGGCGAGATGGCTCTGGCCGCTGAACTTACTCCCTTAGTTCCGACTGGGATTATGTTTGGGCGACGAGAAACATAGTCAAGTTGTCAGCAATGTACAGCAGTTGTGATGATTCCCAACAAGGATGAAACACGTGTCACCGTCTTCATTGCGACCCGGGGTTATCCATTTATTTGGAGACTCCGTAATTTTAAAGTAACCAGCCAAGTAGTCGTTTCTACCAGGTTATGTATTTGTTTCTTTTCTTTACTTGTCATTTAGGAGCCTCTATGCCCAAGAATTTAAAACTTTTATGAAATTGTTTATTCTAAGGCTCAAGAACATTACTTCTTATTATTATTATATGCAGTTGGGTGAAATATACTGCCTTGTTATTTTAACATACCTGTCAGCTTTTGCTGTACGCCACCTACCTGGAGTTGTGCAAAACTGCTCATCCGAAATTCACAAACCCGTGAACTGATGAGTGTGCCAGTTTCCATTATGGTTTGTTGGTATTACAGCACGTGCTACTTACGCCATATACACCTAGATGGCACCCTTTTTACCGTCTTAACCTAATGGTGCTCTGGCTGGTTGTTTTGAAATTGCTTGGCGAGATGGCTCTGGCCGCTGAACTTACTCCCTTAGTTCCGACTGGGATTATGTTTGGACGACGAGAAACATAGTCAAGTTGTCATCAATATACAGCGGTTGTGATGATTCCCAACAAGGATGAAACACGTGTCACCGTCTTCATTGCCTGGGGTTATCCATTTATTTGGAGACACCATAATTTTAAAGTAACCAGCCAAGTAGTCGTTTCTACCAGGTTATGTATTTGTTTCTTTCCTTTACTTGTCATTTAGGAGCCTCTATGCCCAAGAATTTAAAACTTTTATTAAATTGTTTATTCTAAGGCTCAAGAACATTACTTCTTATTATTATTATATGCAGTTGGGTGAAATATACTGCCTTTGTTATTTTAACATACCTGTCAGCTTTTGCTGTACGCCACCTACCTGGAGTTGTGCAAAACTGCTCATCCGAAATTCACAAACCCGTGAACTGATGAGTGTGCCAGTTTCCATTATGGTTTGTTGGTATTACAGCACGTGCTACTTACGCCATATACACCTAGATGGCACCCTTTTTACCGTCTTAACCTAACGGTGCTCTGGCTGGTTGTTTTGAAATTGCTTGGCGAGATGGCTCTGGCCGCTGAACTTACTCCCTTAGTTCCGACTGGGATTATGTTTGGGCGACTAGAAACATAGTCAAGTTGTCAGCAATGTACAGCGGTTGTGATGATTCCCAACAAGGATGAAACACGTGTCACCGTCTTCATTGCGACCCGGGGTTATCCATTTATTTGGAGACTCCGTAATTTTAAAGTAACCAGCCAAGTAGTCGTTTCTACCAGGTTATGTATTTGTTTCTTTTCTTTACTTGTCATTTAGGAGCCTCTATGCCCAAGAATTTAAAACTTTTATTAAATTGTTTATTCTAAGGCTCAAGAACATTAGTTCTTCTGCAGTTGGGTGAAATATACTGCCTTGTTATTTTAACATACCTGTCAGTTTTGCTGTACGCCACCTACCTAGAGTTGTGCAAAACTGCTCATCCAGGAAATTCACAAACCCGTGAACTGATGAGTGTGCCAGTTTCCATTATGGTTTGTTGGTATTACAGCACGTGCTACTTACGCCATATACGCCTAGATGGCACCCTTTTTACCGTCTTAACCTAATGGTGCTCTGGCTGGTTGTTTTGAAATTGCTTGGCGAGATGGCTCTGGCCGCTGAACTTACTCCCTTAGTTCCGACTGGGATTATGTTTGAGGCGACTAGAAACAGTTAAGTCAAGTTGTCAGCAATGTACAGCGGTTGTGATGATTCCCAACAAGGATGAAACACGTGTCACCGTCTTCATTGCGACCCGGGGTTATCCATTTATTTGGAGACTCCGTAATTTTAAAATTACCAGCCAAGTCCCCACTTTAGCTTTAATTTCTCGACTTTAAACAGAAACCTTTTATTTAGCTAAGGATTTAAGCTAGCCAAAGTTACTATTTTAATTATTATAACACTAATGTGATATAAAAGTTATTTAGGAAAAACCGATTTTCAGCGGCGTCTTTTAAGGGGACATATCTCTGTAAGGAGGGGCTTTAGGAGAAAAATATAGAGACTTGTCACAATATTTTCATGTATTCTATATTAATCCGAGAGATTGTCCACATATTCTTGGACACCCTGTATAATCCAATAGAAGAAAATCTTTTACGAGAAATAAGAGAATCTGCCCAGAGGAAAACACTACTTGGTCCTATTTGATTTGTTTTTAAAGAAATCAAGAATTTTGGAAAGCATCATGACAAAAATTAAAAATGGAAAATTGGAAATAATTTTATACCCTGTATACAGTGGCGCAACTAGCCGCTGGTTTTTTTTTTGGGAGAGGGGGCTTACATCCCAGTTTATATAATATATTTGCCAAAAAACACCAATATTTTTAAAATTCTTAATGAGTTTGGGGGGCTCGTTGCCGTTTTGGGGGTTTAAGCTTCTCCCTAGCTTCCTCTAATTGTGCCTCTGCCTGTATAAATCAACTAAATACATCATTAATACGTTTGATAAAAAATGTGTTAGGGCAGTATTACCGGCCCCCTATAAGTATGCAGGACTCTAAGGTTTTGGCTACGATAACAAGCGTAAGCGTCGAATGCTTATTATCGTGCCCAAGGCCTTGGGCCCTTCTAATAGAAATAATAATAAACTGTATATTACAAAATCGCTAACCAGAACTAACCACAAATCTTACAAATGTAAGAATAAACAATAACCAAATAATTTTTACGCCATTGACATACCAACATAATAAATTTAAAATATACCCAAACAACAAGCAACAAAATCCCTTAGTAGGCCCTTCACATCGGTGAAACGAGCTACTATTGGTTGTTTAACTTAAATACTTAAAATATGCTTTCAACATCAGCATACTTTACAAATTGCCGGATAAATAGTTAATGTAGCAAAAATAAATGTAAAGCAAGTTTTTTGCACGATTTTTCCTCCCATGAACCGTAATTTAAAACACATAAAACTATCAATTAACACACAAATAGGAACATTTTTAATGTTTAATTTCGCAAGAACACTTAAAGCTCTCGCGGAAAGTGTCAAATAACACGCACTCCGCAACTCCGTGTCTCTCAGGGCTTACACCAGCCCCCTAATAAGGATATCATCCAAATTAGAATATCCACGACGAGCAAGGGACCTCCTAAGTAAAATCGTGAAGAATACTTTCTTTTTTTAATTCCTTACTAAAGCGAATTAAAGAAAAAGAAAGATTTAACTAACCGAAACTAATCATGGCCGCCTCAATACTTAGTGACTTTTACCTTTATACCGACGATTTGTTAACTTTTTTAAAAAGCCAACTTTTTCAGAAAATGCCAATTGTTACAATTAGTTCTAATACACAATGTAATTGATATGATTGTGGACTAAGGATACCAAATTCAGAGGAGGCAAAAATGATTCTACGGGCGGTAAATCTTTAAATATGCCACTGTGATATTTACATAAAATTTATATAGCTGCTTATAGTTCCTACATTATATTTTTAAAATCCAACAAGTAGTGGGCACTTGATAATTCCTAAAGCAATGTGACTAAATGTAGAAAACGGCTTAAAAGCTAAAGGATTGCAAAATAAGACAATTTATAAAATTTTAATTTATTACTATAAAAGGTTTTTAACTACTACCCAAAGATGTTCTCAATGCCACACATAGTGGTTTCGTACCAAATTTTATTAAGATATTTGAAGTTACATTACAAATAATTTTAAAAAAGATAATTAAGTTAAACACACACATCACAAAAGTTAAGACATTGACGACATACTTTTATTCACTCTTTTCTTCAAAAATGTGTATAATAAGAATTTCGAAATTAGGTAGGTATGTTTTTAAAAGATCTCTAGAACTTGGTTATTAACAAAAGCTTAAAGAAATGAAAAAAAAACAAATTTCAATTTGTTTCTACAAAATGCAATTGCTGCTAAAATATCTACTTAAAAATTACACTTATAAACAAGAATAAAACATTTTAAATAATTTTTTTTACTTGTGATTATCTTATAAAGTATTAGGTTTAGAAATAAAAACTTTATTAATAAAACCCAGGTATTAAAATTAAATTTAGGGCATGATCTAATGTTTTTCATATAAAATAATAAAGTTGTTTATTTAGAAAAGTGAATTTCTGTAGCAATTCTAGTAAAATCAAAATTAATTGGTCCAAAAAATCGTAACTATTTTCCACCAATATATGTGCTTTAATAGAACAATAAAAAGGTTAATAAAAATTATGATATTTTCGTACGTATTTTTAAAAACTAGTCAAGGTAGCTACACACCGGGTGTCAACAAATTTATTTGACAGGCCGTAACTGCTAAAATATTAGACATATTCAAACGAGACTTGATGAATGTAAATAGTATGAGAAGAAAAGAGTTTTTGCATATTTTTGACTCTACAGTCACTTTCGATTTAACCGGAAATCGCTCCAATTTTAAAATTTTTAAATGGAACACCTGGGATATTTTATTATTTTTGGATTCCTGAGAGAATTTTAAATCAGAATATGTTATTTTAAAAGGTTTTTTAACCCTACTTGATTTTTAAAAGTTGCATTTAGCTGGTCATGATTGGACTTAAATTAATTTAATAACTGCAGGTGATGTCAGACAAATACAGTCGCAAAGTTTTAGTAAATAGTATGAAAAATAGGAATAAAGCAAGTAGGCAAGTTAATATTTTAGTGTCTACCAAACTATCATTTTGTAAATCCCCTTTCAGAAAAACAATTTTTTAAAACCGGGATTTTTTGACAAAATGAACGTTACTAACTTATTTACGATCAGGGATCGAATGGGGACACAAAAAATATTTATAGCCACCTACATAGATGCATTATTTGAAATAGCTCTCAAAAACAAATTTGGCGTAAAAACTTTAAAAGATGTTAAATTTCTTTTTAGAATTGTCTTAGGAATCCAAAAATGTTCACATAAACAAGGTGTTTTATTTAAAAACTTATAATTGGAGCATAAAGTAACGTACCTACGGATAAGAGAAACCATGGCGTGCCAAAATTTTCGTACCGCTTTTGCGGCCAGCTAAGCGCTGCCTGGCGGCCAGCTTGGCATTGTTGCCAGTTTGTACCTCAACTGCAAAAGTAATC
>JACEGR010012168.1:0-12410 GCA_014170235.1 Listronotus bonariensis | reverse complement strand
ACAGGGTGTTTCGGGAGGAAAGGGAAATATTTTGAGAACATGTTCAGAAGGTCAAAATAAGAGAAATTAACCCATATGTTTTAATCCGATTCTTAACCGTCTCTGAAATAATCAATGATAAAGTTTTTTAAAAGAATTTGAAGTAAATAAAAGGTTTTGTATTTCTAACACCAGTTTTTAGGTGATAGTTTTGACAAGCATGGTTGTCAGTTTGATTGATTCTGAGCGTTTCGACTCGAAAAGAGAAAAGGTTCCGTACGTAATGCCTCATACATTTAATCATAGGGAGTATGCTGACATGATATTCGTGTATGGTTTCTGTAATGGTAGCGCATTACGTGCTGTTGATGAATACCGACGTCGTTTTCCAAATCGAAGAGTTCCCAATCGAAAAGTTTTTCAAAAGGTTTTTGCAAATGCTCAGGAAACAGGAATGTTTCCAAGCGTAAGGATTGATTCTGAACGAGAGGCGGGTCTAAATGTGGAAGATGCGCGTAATTTCTTAAATAATCGTTTTTCTGATCGTTGGATTGGCAGAGGAGGGCCTCAAGCTTGGCCACCGAGATCACCAGACCTAAACCCATTGGATTATTGCCTTTGGGGATGAATGAAATCACTAGTATACGAAACACGAGTAGACACCGTAGAAGGACTCCACAATCGAATTTTTAATGCTGCAAATATCATTAAAAACAATCCGCAAGCAATTCAACGCGCAACACGAGCGATTAACAAACGTGCTGCAGCTTGTATTGAAGTTGGTGGGGGTATTTTTGAAAACATTTTAAATTAGTGGAATTTTGTTTAGTATTTGTTTGTGTTGCTTTTAAAATAAAAAATGGTTACAAAAAACTTAAGAACTGATTATTTCAGAGACGGTTAAGAATCGGATTAAAACATATGGGTTAATTTCTCTTATTTTGACCTTATGAACATATTCCCAAAATATTTCCCTTCCCTTTTTTTTTTTTTTTTTTTTTTTTTTGTTTTTTATCTTTGGACATACCACGAAGGCTAAAAGCCTAAATACTAACGTACCGTGGGTGTCTTAAGCGAGGTAAGAGGGAGTTTGTTGACACGGGACTTAAATACTTGAAGATTTGGGGGAAGGAAAGACCTCCGCGGGCAGCAGGTTCCACAATCTAGAAACTCTAGGGATAAAAGAACGAACAAAGTGAGAAGTTCGGGGCCTGTCCAGTTGGACCGTATAGGGATGCATACGCGCGGAACCACGAGTTTCTCTGTTGGGAACCGTGAGTGGAGGAACTATACTGGTCAATTCTTCAGAGCAGAAGCCATGGAAGTACCTATAAAAAAGCGATAAATCGCCCACAGCCCGACGATGGGCAAGAGAGGGAAGCCTTTCTGTAAGTGAAGGATCATTAATGAGACGAATAGCTCTTCTTTGAATAGAATCAAGAATGCTCAGGGTTGTTGGGGACGCCATGCCCCAGATATGAGAACAATATTCCAAGGGAGGTCGGATTTGGGACACATATAAAGTGTATAAATTAGAAGCGGAAAAATACTTTTTAGCTCGAAAGAGAAATCCAAGCTTTTTGAAGCTGCCGTGGCTATAGATACAATGTGTTTATGCCAGTTAAGGTTACTTTCAAATGTGACGCCCACGAGATTGAAGGTGTCTTTGCTCTGTAGAACTTGGCCGCTCATAAGTAGAGGATGAGTATTTAATGACTCTTTTCGCGACAAGGAACATGACTGTGTTTTAGATGCATTAAAATGGACGAGATTTTTGGCGCCCCAATCCAATATTAAATTAAGATCCTGCGAAAGAGATATCTGCATCGCTCTGCGTTTATTTTCCAAGTCAGGTTTAGTGATGGGTTTAGGGACCCGAAAGCTGGAGTGAAGGGTACTATCGTCGGCGAAACTATGAATGGAATTAGTTGTGGACGAGAGAAGGTCGTTGATGTGAAGAAGAAACAATGTTGGTGCCAGAACTGAGCCCTGAGGGACTCCAGCATTTACTTGGTGAAAGCTTGAAGAATGGCCGTCCACAATAACTGATATACGTCGATCAGATAGATAACTAGAGAGCCAAGTACAGAGTTTAGTTGAAAGACCATAGGAGGGAAGTTTATTAAGAAGTGCGGCATGCCAGACCTGGTCAAAAGCTTTGGATATATCAAGAGCAACGATCTGGGACTCACCTAGAAACTCAAGAGACTTATTCCAACAGTGTGATACGAAGGAAAGAAGATCTGCTGTAGATCTTTTGTGGCGAAATCCATACTGCCTGTCGTGCAAAATTTTTGTGTTTTTCTAAGTACTTAAGAATTTGTGAATTAATTAATTTTTCCATTACTTTACAAAGAACTGAGAGAATTGAAATTGGTCTATAGTTAGATGGAAGCGATTTAGATCCTTTCTTGGGAATAGGTTGAACACGTGCAGCCTTCCAGCTCTCCGGAAAGATACCTGTGTCGTAAGAAATTCGAAAGAGCCGAGTTAAGATTGGTGCAAGTTCTGGAGCACATTTTTTAAAACGATTGCTGGTATGCCGTCCAGCCCAGACGATTTCTTGGTGTTAAGGGAGGAAAGGATACGCTTAATGTGTTTTACTTTAAAAATAATATCGGGCATTTTATGAGGAACTGGGGCAACCGTTGGAATTGGATGATTTACGGGAGGGTCAAGGGTTGAATTGGCAGCAAATTGTTTGGCAAATAGTTCTGCCTTCCCTTTAGCAGTAGAAATAATTTCATCTTCCAAAGTTAGTGGTGGAAAAGAACTGGCACAAAAATTCCTACTTATGTTTTTCGCAAAGGACCAGAAGGATTTGCTGCCATTTGAGCAAGAAAGAACTTTGTTTTTGATACGATTGTCGAAGGAGTCTTTGGCTTCAGAAATTGTTTGATTGTAGTAGTTTCTTGCTTCAATGCTGGCCTGTCGGTTTTCTGGACTAGGATCCTGTAGAAACTTCTTGTGAGCCTGAACTTTTAAAATTCTGGCTTTTTCACAAGATTTGGAAAACCAGGGTTTGTTATTGGATTTTTTGGGGTTCTTGATGGTGTGTGGAATATAGGTTTCAATGCCCAATTGAATTGATTCAGTAAGTTGAATGCAAATTTGGGAAGGATCACGAGAAGAAAAGCAGATGGAATTCCAGGGGTAAGTGGCGAAGAAGTCCCTTAGGCCATCCCAGTCGGCTGAGTTGTAGTGCCATACGGTGCGTGGTGGCATGTATTCATTTACCTCGGGAACACCCTGTATTCTCTCATCAAGCGGGACTTTTTATGAAAAAGCACTTTTTTTCGTAAAGTTAATAATGGAGAAGTTTCGTATTTGGTAAGAACTTCCGAAGACACGCTGTATACAGTGTGTTACAATAGAATGCTTATCCTTAAGAGTAAAAATCCTTAGGTGATTTAAAGAATAACATTTTTTATAAATATTTTTTAATTTTTTGAGCTACAGAATGTTTTTTATCATAACTTTAATAACAGTCTAGATATGTTTATGAAATTTAGCACACACGCTCTGAGCTCAACAGCCTCTTTTTGATGTAAAAGATCTTGTAAAGTTTATTTAGTGGCGTCTGTACAGGACGTAGACTAAATATTTCCGTCGTCTTAGTGTAAATTTAATATTTTGACTTTTTCTCGTCCGACATGCGATTTTTTTCAAAAGAAAACATTTTGGTTAATTTATAAGTTAATTATTTCATAAACATATGAAAATTATGTTACCATTACATTATAAGAACTCTAATTTAAGAAGTCTAGCGGTACTTTAATATTAAATAGTTTTTTAAAACTTCATTAAGGGGATTCCGATTTTTTCTTAGAATTTTAACACCCAGTAGCTTAAAAGTTAAGGAGTTTAAGACATGGCTTTGCTAAACTTTTTTTTAGCATTTTATTCTGTAACACCCTGTATATTTTTTTAAGTATAAACATATTTTCTAATAAGAAAGTAACGTTTATGATCCCTCAGAGCATTAGTTATACCCACATAAATTAAAAATTAATAAAATATTATAAGTTTATTTTAACTTTACCCATTTAAAGATACAAAGAAAAAAGAATAAAATCAAAAACATTTTTGAAAAAAATCCAGCCTCATAATTAAAACTTCTTAAAATATTTAAAGCAAAACAGTAACCAAAACTTTAAAATTTTATAAATAAACTACTAAAAACATGTTTTTTCTTAGTCAAATACTATTTTTAGCTTCTGCACCCAAAAATGTTTTAATTAAAAATAGTAATGCTACAGAATCAGATTGCGTGTGTCACCTTGCTTTATTTTTCTTGGGAATTTACTACATAATAGTTTTATTTTTCGCTAGCATTTTTATAAAATTTATTTTTTTATTAATTCATTTATTTATTTAACAAACAAACTAAATGACAAATTACAAATTAAAAATTGTATACAATTGCTAAAAATATAATATATATGGCATATAAGTGAAAGCAAAATGAATCAGAAGATTTGTGTTTGCTCCACTCATATGCCATTAAAAATGCCTATATCTAAAGATGCAAAACATAATAAACTTAAATAATAACAATTTAATAAGTTGACCCATTTAAGACACAAACCAAGGGATATTTTGGCAAATACGAACAAAATTAGTAACAACGCCGTATTTAATTTTAACATTAATAAAAATTAAATATTATGTGAAAGAAATTTATTTATTATTAATCCTTTAGAATATTCTGTGTAACCTTTTTTTTATTAAATTATATACTAACATGTATATTTTTAATAAATTTCATAAAAAGTATTATTAAAAAAAAACAAAATATTATTATTTAAAAAAATACAATTTAAAATACGTAATTTTTCATTTTTATGTAGACATTTTTTTTGGTTTAAATTTACTTGTTTAAGGTTTTCCCTTTCCTTTGCCAACACAACCATTAAATAATTTAAAGGTTAAGTGATATCTCTTTGAAAAGGGTTAAATTTACATTTTTAAATATTTTTGGCTTTTTTAAATCGCTAAAGTAGTAGCCTTTTCCATATATTCAGTGTGTCCGCCTAAGTTCTCTACATATGGGAAACTTTTTATTATTAATTTTACAAACAAAAGTTATTCTTTAAGAAAAAGTTCTTCATGGTCTAAAACCTAAAAAGCAATCATTACATATTCATTTTTTCATTAGTATACGAGGTACCTTAAAAAATATTTTGTTAAAGAGGAAAGTACCCTAATTTTTAAAAATATCGAAAATTATTATTAAGAAAAAATGTTTAAAAATAAAAATAGCTCTTAAATATGCACTCATTTTCAAGATTTTTTAAAAATTTGTATGATAAAACGATGAAAATTTAAATTTGTACATTTGTAAATACTTATCTCAAAAAAAAAAAAAAAAAATATCTAAAGAAAGCTTATGAACAATCAAAACAGTGAAAAGTCACAGAAATAATCGTTATTACATAAAAAAATTAAAGAAAAACTTTTTTCTTGTAAATAAACGAGCTTGCATATTTAAGGGTTATTTTAAATTCTAAACATTTTCCTAATAAAAATTTTTGATATTTTCAAAAATAATGGTACTCTCTTGTTAAACAAAATTCACATTTTTTAAGAAACCTTGTATACTACTGAAAAAAATAAATATCTATCTAATAATTGCATTTTAGGTTTTAGAGCATGCAGAACTTTCTATAAAAATAGCTTTATTTCGTAAAATAATAATAAAAAGTTTCCCATATGTAGAGAACTTAGACGGACACACTGATTTTTAAAATATAAGATTAATATCTGAAACCTAGGTATTTAACATTAATGTGAATTTTTTCACCAAATAAAAATATCTTTGCAAATAATAGATAAAATAAAAAATTGTTTAAAGAATCTTTACCAGGCGTGCCATTTTTAAATAATGCCTAATACCAGGTGCATTTTGGTTATTAACGTCTTAAGATATCGCTTACTTTGCCATCCAGTTTCTAACAAGTTAAAATATTGTTTAAAATATTTAAAATAAATTTTCAAAGTTAGTTTGTTGTTGTTAGAATTTTTTGTAAATTTTATGCTTTTGTATTCTTTCTTAAAGATTTTTGGAAAAAACCGGCAAGTCCATATTTCAAAGTTGATGAAAATTCAAAGAAAACTGTATAGCATATAAAGTATTATTATTATAAATAAAATTATGTTACAGTTCTTATAGATTGTAGAGTTTACAAAAACTTTTATTCAATTTTTTGAAAACTCAAAATTGACGGCGATACAGGATGTTGAAAAAATTATTTTTGTAATTTTTTTTTAATAACTTTTTTCCAGTTTACTCATTTGCGCCAAATTTTGCATACATATCACTAGTGCTTCTTTGTATTTGCTCTATTAACTTGATCCTAGTGGTCAATGTAAAAGGGCCCAAACTGTCCTTCATTTTAAAAAATGACTTTAAAATATCTTTTAGGAAGGTTCTTTTGTTGTAATTACCTAAAATAAAAGGTTTCGGAGAAAAACAACTTTAAACATTTACGTACGTTTTGATTTTTAAAATTAACAAAGCAAGCCTTGAAAACAAACGCTTTTGTTTACATGGAAATAAGGTATTACATTGTATTATTAGTTTTGGTTAGTTTTGGTTAGTAAACTACAAAACATCGATTGGCTATCTTAAACCTGGAATATACAAAGAAAATAAAAAAATATACCCATTTTTTCCTTAATGATATACCCTGTATAACTAAAAACCATTTTAATACAAAATAATGTAAACACAAAACTTTTTTGTAGTTGCACAACTTATATAAAGACAAATTTGTTATGTAACTCAATTCCTTAGTGGCTTGCCTATCTGAACCAATAACGTAACTGGGTCTTTTATTTGACCTCTGGACAGCGAAACTGCCCCTATTCACGATACGATAAAAGCTCTTACATAAATAATAATAAATTTAAATATAGTTGATTTGGGAAATTGGTCCCATGATATGATAAATAGACAAAGATAAGATAAAAGACAAATTAAAGAGAGAAGGATAGAGTTGTTTGTGGTTTACTGCATTAATATTTAGGTGTTTCTATAAGATTTGAAATAAAATATAATTTAAATTTCATGAGGTAAAATTATTTCGCAATATTCGATTTAAAACCACTTTAAAAAATTAAAGAAACACAACATTTTATTTTTATTCTAAATAATTGTGGCCGACATATGTATCAATAAATTTTGAAGTTTTTACCTGATAAGATTGATTGATCCTGAGGTGTATTTTCTTTTATTAATTTTTAAATTAAATTTCCCTAAAATAAAACAAAATGAAAACAAACACATAAATTTATACTTAGTAATTAGTGGTTGTTTGCAAAATATCTACTTAATTAAAAAATAATTTATTTGTTCCAATGAAAATAAACATAAAGCAAGATCATTTTTATTAAGTATTGCAGTTTAAAACCAGAAACCTTTTATTTTTTTATAAAAAAACAGATTGTAGTAATTATAAAAATAAAACTTAAAGGGATCAAATTATAAAGATAAATATTTGTTGATATTTTGTACCATTTTTCATAAAATCGCATTTTAAACACAGAGAAACCAGCATTTTGTATTTAAAAAAACTTATTTATTTTAAAAAATTATTAGAATGTGGTAAAATTATTAAAAACGATGTATGTATGTGTTGATCATATAATACAGATGATTATCCCCTATAATTTATGACCATCTTTCAGGGCACTCTCTATAATATTGGCGTTAACAGAACTGACCAAACATTTTTATTATTTATAAATTAATGGTTTAAATTTAACTTTAAAAATGGCCTTAAAAATAAATTTATTTTAAACGACACTTACATGTTTCTTTAATAATTTTGACCTTTTCTGTAATGTAAAGCTTTTTAAAATATTTGTTTTAAATATTGGATTTAAGGTTAACTTAAAAATAACTTATACTCGTATGTTAAATTTAATAAATACTTTTTTAACCAACCAATTTGGATTCTTTAGAACTATTAAGTCATATGTATGTATGAACAGGAATTCCGCATAAATTTGTTATTTTAGTTACTTTATTTATTTAATTAATATTAAATAACTTATTTTCTTTATCTAATTGGTTTTATTTATCTTTTTTTTTTTCACCCTTTCGGGGTCATCCCACCCAGGTCCGACGACCGCCCCCTAGGTGGTGCACTGCAGCCTGAAGGCTTATTGTACCTTGACCCCTACTCCTTCTCATTCACACACCATTCATTCCATAACTTAGATGGTTGTTGCTCGGTCCGCATCCCCGAGCAGACAACACCGTGTGCCGCCGCCCGAAACACCGCTGCCGTCGGACACCCATCTAAATTATGGGCGCGCATTTCACTGCTTAACTCCAGTGATCGACGTTTGCCGATACAACCGAAGCCGCCACAAGCGCGCATCTTATTTATTGTATCATTTTATTTATTTATATTGTTACCGTAACAAATTAAAAAATTTTAACAATAAAAATGATATAATGTTTACATGTATCACATGGTACCTTTATTTAAATTTGGAGAAACTTTTAAAGTTTTTTGGACTTTTTGTTGTTAAAGCTTTTTATTTTCATTTTTCAGTTTGGGCCGTTTATATTTTAAATCGTAAAGCTTTTCCTGGCTGTTCTTAAGTAACTGTTTGCGTGTTTAAAGAGTTTTTCTAAAATTCCGTTTAACAAATTAAACTTCATAAAAACTCTAAAATTATGTCAGCACAAAAAAATTCAATAGCATTAAGTTTTATTATGCTTAAGGCGGGATTTAAAAATCCTTTGTTAATCGTAATCCCGCCGGTATTACGTTTTTCCATTTATGCTTCCGTAATTTTTATAAAAGCTTTAAATTGCTTTGAGTCAAAAAATATTAAATAAAGTTTTGGTTAATAAGTTCAGATATTTAAACCAAAGAAAAGTCCAAGTTTTTTTTACTTTGTTATAAAGATTCCTAAAATAAAGATATAAAATTAAATATACATATTTTTTCTTGTTTTGGCTTAACAATATTTAATTCAATTTCTTTTTAGGTTTATTAAAAAAGTTAACATAAATGACTATTGTCACAATTTTAAAATGATGACGTAAGTAACTTTTGTTCGTTAATGTACAAGATGTTACAGAATGTTCTAATGAAAATTTAACGGCAGATTGGACAGGGTGTCCCAACGATAGAGTAAAGTAAGTTTGCGCCTAACTAGTATTATTTGTAATAAAATCATACTGGCTTTGGGGTACGGCAAGTAAAGGCGCACATTTTAGAAATATTTTTGGTTATACAGGGTGTGCCAGAAAAGTAGGGCATACAAAAGTATGATTTTTTTAATGGAACACCCTGTATATTTTTGCATTTTTGGATTCTACGTGTTGGTACAAACATTTTTTATTATTAAAATTATATTATTATTAGCTAAAAATGGATAGTTTTTGAGATATTTGCATTTAAAGATAAAGAGAGAAAATTGGCATTTGCAAGGTTCTATAAAGTGGCAGTTTCTCCGTTATTCTGTAATTAAAAATGTTGATATTTGGCACAAAAATTAAATAATAGCATGTTATCCTTCAGCCCCTAAAACATTTGAATTTTTTTCATACAGGGTATTTGTTATAAACATCCAAATCCGCAAATATTCAATTAAAAAAATCTCAATTTTTTCAAATGGCACACCCTGTATATTTTTATTTTTTGAATTTAAAATTCAAAAAGCTTTAATTTGAGTTATATATGTCCTATACCTATCTTTAATAGTTTTCAAAAAATTTCGATATTTCTAAATTTCCATTGTTTCTTCTTCACATCAACGACCTTCTCTCGTCCACAACTAATTTCATTCATAGTTTCGCCGACGATAGTACCCTTCACTCCAGTTTTCATGTTCCTAAACCCCTTACTAAACCTGACTTGGAAAACAAACGCAGAGCGATGCAGATATCTCTTTCGCAGGATCTTAATTTAATATTGGATTGGGGCGCTAAAAATCTCGTCCATTTTAATGCATCCAAAACACAATCATGTTCCTTGTCGCGAAAAGAGTCATCAAATATTAATCCTCTACTTATTCACACACCATTCATTCCATAACTTAGATGGTTGTTGCTCGGTCCGCATCCCCGAGCAGACAACACCGTGTGCCGCCGCCCGAAACACCGCTGCCATCGGACACCCATCTAAATTATGGGCGCGCATTTCACTGCTTAACTCCAGTGATCGACGTTTGCCGATACAACCGAAGCCGCCACAAGCGCGCATCTTATTTATTGTATCATTTTATTTATTTATATTGTTACCGTAACAAATTAAAAAATTTTAACAATAAAAATGATATAATGTTTACATGTATCACATGGTACCTTTATTTAAATTTGGAGAAACTTTTAAAGTTTTTTGGACTTTTTGTTGTTAAAGCTTTTTATTTTCATTTTTCAGTTTGGGCCGTTTATATTTTAAATCGTAAAGCTTTTCCTGGCTGTTCTTAAGTAACTGTTTGCGTGTTTAAAGAGTTTTCTAAAATTCCGTTTAACAAATTAAACTTCATAAAAACTCTAAAATTATGTCAGCACAAAAAAATTCAATAGCATTAAGTTTTATTATGCTTAAGGCGGGATTTAAAAATCCTTTGTTAATCGTAATCCCGCCGGTATTACGTTTTTCCATTTATGCTTCCGTAATTTTTATAAAAGCTTTAAATTGCTTTGAGTCAAAAAATATTAAATAAAGTTTTGGTTAATAAGTTCAGATATTTAAACCAAAGAAAAGTCCAAGTTTTTTTTTACTTTGTTATAAAGATTCCTAAAATAAAGATATAAAATTAAATATACATATTTTTTCTTGTTTTGGCTTAACAATATTTAATTCAATTTCTTTTAGGTTTATTAAAAAAGTTAACATAAATGACTATTGTCACAATTTTAAAATGATGACGTAAGTAACTTTTGTTCGTTAATGTACAAGATGTTACAGAATGTTCTAATGAAAATTTAACGGCAGATTGGACAGGGTGTCCCAACGATAGAGTAAAGTAAGTTTGCGCCTAACTAGTATTATTTGTAATAAAATCATACTGGCTTTGGGGTACGGCAAGTAAAGGCGCACATTTTAGAAATATTTTTGGTTATACAGGGTGTGCCAGAAAAGTAGGGCATACAAAAGTATGATTTTTTTAATGGAACACCCTGTATATTTTTGCATTTTGGATTCTACGTGTTGGTACAAACATTTTTTATTATTAAAATTATATTATTATTAGCTAAAAATGGATAGTTTTTGAGATATTTGCATTTAAAGATAAAGAGAGAAAATTGGCATTTGCAAGGTTCTATAAAGTGGCAGTTTCTCCGTTATTCTGTAATTAAAAATGTTGATATTTGGCACAAAAATTAAATAATAGCATGTTATCCTTCAGCCCCTAAAACATTTGAATTTTTTCATACAGGGTATTTGTTATAAACATCCAAATCCGCAAATATTCAATTAAAAAATCTCAATTTTTTCAAATGGCACACCCTGTATATTTTTATTTTTTTGAATTTAAAATTCAAAAAGCTTTAATTTGAGTTATATATGTCCTATACCTATCTTTAATAGTTTTCAAAAAATTTCGATATTTCTAAATTTCCATTGTTTCTTCTTCACATCAACGACCTTCTCTCGTCCACAACTAATTTCATTCATAGTTTCGCCGACGATAGTACCCTTCACTCCAGTTTTCAGGTTCCTAAACCCATTACTAAACCTGACTTGGAAAACAAACGCAGAGCGATGCAGATATCTCTTTCGCAGGATCTTAATTTAATATTGGATTGGGGCGCTAAAAATCTCGTCCATTTTAATGCATCCAAAACACAATCATGTTCCTTGTCGCGAAAAGAGTCATCAAATACTAATCCTCTACTTATGAGCGGCCAAGTTTTACAGAGCAAAGATACCTTTAATCTTGTGGGCGTCACATTTGAAAGTAACCTTAACTGGCATAAACACATTGTATCTATAGCCACGGCAGCTTCAAAAAGCTTGGATTTCTCTTTCGAGCCAAAAAGTATTTTTCCCCTTCTAATTTATACACTTTATATGTGTCCCAAATCCGACCTCCCTTGGAATATTGTTCTCATATCTGGGGTATGGCGTCCCCCACAACCCTAAGCATTCTTGATTCTATTCAAAGAAGAGCTATTCGTCTCATTAATGATCCTTCACTTACAGAAAGGCTTCCCTCTCTTGCCCATCGTCGGGCTGTGGGGGATTTATCGCTTTTTTATAGGTACTTCCATGGCTTCTGCTCTGAAGAATTGTCCAGTATAGTTCCTCCACTTACGGTTCCCAACAGAGAAACCCGTGGTTCCGCGCGTATGCATCCCTATACGGTCCAACTGGACAGGCCCCGAACTTCCCACTTTGTTTGTTCTTTTATCCCTAGAGTTTCTAGGTTGTGGAACCTGCTGCACTAGCATTGGTTAA
>JACEGR010012167.1:0-12412 GCA_014170235.1 Listronotus bonariensis | reverse complement strand
TATATAATTAAAAAAAATAATACCGTAAAGTGGGTGACTTCGGAAGAAGAATAATTCACTTCAGAATAAAAGCGTGGGGTGCTTAATATATTAAATGTTATAATTATTTCATTTGTAAATATCTATGAGGGAAAAGTTATGAAAAAATAGTAAAATGCACCCCACGCTTTTTCTCTGACGTGAATTATTCTGTTATTATCCTTAATTTTATTATAATTCTATTTTGAGGTATATAATTATGATTCATTGTTTGACCTTTTATTACTGTAATACAAACTCTTAGTAATGACAAATTATTTTCTAATTTTTAGTCCGGTTGCATATAAAAGCGTGTTTTTTAGTTTTTTTAAACTATTATTTATTTTACTTATCTTGCTTAATTTTCTGAAAACAAAAAATAGCTAAACTGCATAATCCCGAACCGTACAAGAAACATCAAAGCATTTTTTCTTTTAAAAATTAAATGTTATAAATTGTATACATAATAAGTAATTATGTAATAACAACAACAAATACCTAATTAAATAACGTTTATATCTAGTCTAACAAATTTTACAAAAAAGTGTTTTACAATTTTTTAAGCTTTTTAAAAAGTTGAACAACCTGTATCTAAAAAACAAAAATTTGAGGACCTATGTTTATATAAACATTTTTTAGAAAAATAGCTCAGGAATATTTCCTTAAATTTTCTACCGCAATTAAGAAACACCCTGTATATATTTTTTTAAATTTGGTTGCTTGCTTGTTTATGGCTTTCATGCTAGTGAATCATCAGCTCTCTTCCTTCCGGTCATATAAGCGATGTCGCTTATAAGCTTTCCAGGACTTTGTCGTTGGAACTTCTGGATAGTCGAGCTTTGTAGCTCTCAGAAGTTCCTAGCACATGTCAATAACGAAGCTATAAAATGCATAAATTGCGGCCATTTTCCCAAGAGGTGCTACTGGTATCGTGCATAACCGGTTTCTTTCAGTACTGACGTCACCCGCAGCGCCCGCCTCCATTCTCCGCCATTGAAGAATACCTCGTGCAGTACGCCAAACAGAAAAACCAAAGTCGATTGATGAGATAAGGTCACGACATTCGCCATATTGGCTAGCGCGGCCATGACGTCAAGTCGGGCCTTTTTGCCATGTTTGATTTTAGGCAGATCAGTGGCGTAGAATTAAGGAGAGAACAAAAAAGAACTGTATGTTGTAAACAAATTTTATTGGATTATTTTTATAGGCATAACTTAAAACAAAAACATAAATGTGGTTTAAATATTGAAAATTAAAAATTATCAAAGAGACGACCGGACGTTGAGGTACCTGGCAGAGCAAAACATTTTCCATGGTTCCGTAAGTCAAAATCCATTTAAAAAACTTTGTATACAGGGTGTCCGCTAATGAATGGTACACAGAAAAACCACAGATTCCTTATGCCAAAATATTAAGATTTAACCAAACATATCTAATATCTAAAAGTTTATAATAAGGAAGTTACGGGGTGTCATAGTAAAAAGAAAAAGTAAATTTATTTCGATAATTGTTCCCCCTTTTTAAATATCTTAATAAAACGGTATCTAGGGGTTTTAAACATTAGCTTTTCAGATCGAATATTAATTTTTGTGTGTAGACTAGAGGGCGATGGGTACACTATTTAAAATTCTCTAAAACTACCCAATTTTTTGTTATTACTCTGTATGTATGTAAACTAGTAAGCTTCTCTATGCTTTCTGCACAAAAAAGGTATACTTAGTAAAAATCGGTCTTGACAACCGTTTTTAAGGTATTCACGTTTTAGTTGTTCAGTGCACCCGAAAGTATGTATGTACCTTCAATATCATCGTATTAGCTATAATTACAACTCCGCAGATATAAATAGCTGATATCTAAAAACTCCTGAATATGGAGTTTTATTAAAATGGTTAAAACAAATCAAAAATTATCGAAATGCATGAATAAAAAATATTTATATCTCTTTAACACCCCGTATCTTTCTTATCATTAACTTTTGGATATAGGTATGTTTGTTTAAATCCTAAATGGGTATTTTCGCATAAGAAATCTGTGGTTTTTCTGTGTACCATTAATTAGCGGACACTCATCAGTATCATATGTATATAAAAACACGAATGACTGAAAACTATTCGACTAAACACTATCAAAATCTCTAAAATAAAACGAGTCCGAACCAATAATATGTGAAGTCTCTAAACTAACCAAAAACATTAACAACTGGAAATCTTTGCAAAATATACAACCAAAATGAAAATGGCAAATTTCCACAGTTTTTACTTTGTTAACAAAGCTTGTTTCTAACCCAGATACAAACCAATAATTTATGTAAATATTCTTTACCAAATTGGATCTAAATACCCATTTTTATTAACTGATTGAACGTGTTGCAAAATTGTGTTTCTTAATCCAAATCGCTAGTAAAAAAAAGCGAACAATTGTTAATTTGAAAAACAAAAGAAATAACAAAAGCTTTTAATGGCCGATTTAATTGTAGCTCAATAAAAAGGAACATTACACTATAAATCCCATTAAATGTCAGGCACGTTTATTTCATGTTTCACCTGGCACTCCTAATTTCGCTTCGCTGGAATTCGCTGAATGAATTTAATAAATAACCAGAAATTTTGCGAATCTGCCTAGTTTAATTTCCGCAACCATTGTTCGTCGTCCTTTTATTAGCAGCTGAAAAGTCAAAGGTTAATAATTTAAAAGGAAAGTTATGGTTGCTATGTCAACAGATCCATTAAGTTGATAACAAAAAATGGGTCATTAATGGGTGTTTTTATGGATTCAGTTAAAAAATGAAATCTTTCGTGATAATGGCGGTTATATATATTTTTGTGTTAAGAGAAAATGTTTTTTTTTAAATCAAAACAATAAATTTAACCAAAATCAATTTCTCTCTCTCTCTCTCTCTCTCTCTATTTTTTTCTTGGTGTTGGTCCCTTCAGGTCCAATCCACCACTCTCCCCTTCCGGAATATGCTTTCCAGGGCTTCGTCGGCGGATCTGGATAATCGACCTCGTAGCTCCCAGAAATTCCTAAAAGAAAACAAATAATTCAACAATCGATGCAATGCATAAATTGTCGGCTGTCAAACCAAGATCTGCTACTGGTGTTACGTATAACCTTCACTTTCACTACTGACAGTTCCCATGGCACGCCCATCTATTTCCCGACATTTGAGAAATACCTCGTGTTCACCACCAAACAGGATACCATCAGCTTATAGGAATCTTCGCTCACAGCGCTTAGATCCAGAAGAAAGATGCCGTCAATTTACCGTGAATCTTTCCTTGATCCCCAAAGGTAAAAACGTTCGTACGACACCTCTAGCCGCCACTCCAGGAAGAACTTTGTAGTCTTCTACGCACGTCCGCACTGTCCGGAGGTCAAACAAAGAGTCCCCAAAATCAATTTTTCTTCTGACTACTAATAGTATTTAGATTTTATAGACAACTTAAAACAGAAATAAAAACCATGCTGATTAATCTTAAAAACATGTATTGAATGCAGCTTCAAGAAGTTTTTATTTTTACTGTTTTAAAGATATCTTGCTGCAATTTTTTTTCAAAGCTGTTTTTACGATTTGAAAGTTTTCTTGCATGCAATTTTTCTTGCTACAACTTTTCGATCTGCGCAAGCGTATTTCTTTCTGCAAAGTGCGCTTGTGCAGATCGAACAATTATAGCAAGAAAAAATTGCTTTAAAGAAATCTTTCAACCCTGTAATGTTAGTGATTATTTTTACTAATATGAAATAGACCAATCAGACAACATTATTCTTAATTAATTTTATTTTGTAATTAAATCACTAGGTAGCGCTGTTTAACCGCGACTATTTCACTGGCAAAACTTTTAGCAACCTCTTGTTTTCCTCTGATTATTATTTTTTTATCTTTGGACAAACCACGAAGGCTGAAAGTCTAAATACTAACGTACCGTGGGTATCTTAAACAAGGTAAGAGGGAGTTTGTTGACACGGGACTTAAATACTTGAAGATTTGGGGGAAGGAAAGACCTCCGCGGGCAGTAGGTTCCACAGTCTAGAAACTCTAGGGATAAAAGAACGAACGAAATGGGAAGTTCGTGCCCGTAAAAATATCTATAGAAGAGCGATAGATCTCGCACAGCTCAACGATGGGCAAGAGAAGGAAGTCTTTGAGTAAGTAAAGGATCATTAATAAGACGAACAGCTCTTCTTTGAATGGCATCAAGAATGCTGAGGGTTGTAGGGGATGCCATACCCCAGACATGAGAACAATAATCCAGAGAGGGTCGAATTTGGGACACATACAAAGTGTATAAATTGGAAGGAGAAAAATATTTTTGGCTCGGAAAAGAAATCCAAGCTTTTGAAGCCGCGGTAGCTATAGATACAATGTGTTTATGCCAATTAAGGTTATTCTCAAATGTGACGCCCACAAGGTTAAATGTGTCCCCTCTCTGCAAAACTTGGCCACTCATAAGCAAAGGGTGAGTGTTTGATGATTTTTTTACCGACAAGGAACATGATTGTGTTTTGGATGCATTAAATTCAACGAGATTTTTGGCGCCCCAATCCAATATCAAATTGAGATCCTGTGAAAGAGATATCTGCATTGCCCGGCGTTTGCTTTCCAAGTCGGGTTGAGGGATTGGTTTGAGAACCCCAAAAAGTGAAGTGAAGGGTACTATCGACAGCATAACTATGAATGGGATTGGTTGTGGAATAAAGAAGGTCGTTGATGTGAAGAAGAAAGAAAGTTGGTGCTAGTACTGAACCCTGAGGCACTCCAGCATTAATTTCGTGAAAGCTTGAAGAGTGGCCATCAACAATGACTGATATACGTCGATTAGAAAGATAACTGGAGAGCCAAGAGCAGAGGTTAGTTGGAAGACTGTAGGAGGGAAGTTTATTAAGAAGTGCGTCATGCCAGACTTGGTCGAAAGCTTTAGATATATCAAGAGCAACGATCTGGGACTCACCTAGAAACTCAAGAGACTTGTTCCAATTGTGTGAAACGAAGGAAAGAAGATCTGCTGTAGATCTCTTGTGACGAAATCCGTATTGCCTGTCATGTAAAATTTTATGTTTTCCTAAATACCAAGAATTTGCAAGTAATTGGATTTCTCCATTACTTTACAAAGCATTGAGAGGAGTGAAATGGGTCTATTTCCCTTATTATGAAATAGACCAATCAGACACCACCATTTTTTATATTTTTATACATTTTGTTTAAATAAATTTTTAAATCTTATGTAGTGTTTGACAGCGAAAAAAATTAATGTTATCCAAACTGGTTGTTAAAATTGATAGAAAATGACAAATTCTATTAGCAGTAAAATTCTGTGCTGTTGGCTTTAATGTAAATTTTTCAGAAAATAATCTAGCCGTATACCACTCGACAAATTCAAATTAATTAAACTACCAAAATATTTTTGCAAGATTGGCTTGGCAAATAGTTTAATAGACAATAATTAAAAAACCTTAACCGCTTCGCTAACGTGTATATTGTATGCATGTATTGTAATGTATACTAGCTTATACATTCAACTATTTTCCAAGTGAAATCTTGCTCAAAATGTTTTGGATAGTTTAATCGAGTAAATCGTAGGTCTGGTGACATAATACAGGGTGGCCCACCATATTCGACACGGCTTGTAGCTGGATAACCATGGGGTTTTTAAAAAAGTGAATATCGAAACATATACAGGTCGGATAAGGCCACAGTATAAAATTATTTTACTCTATACAGGATGTCTCAAAAAGTGTGACTTATCAAAGTTATATATTTTTTTAAATGGAACACCCTATATTTTATTACGGTTTTATATTGTACATACAAAAATAATTTAAGTTTGTTAATAGTACCAAGGGTCTAATTTTATTCGTTTTTGTGATATTTGACTTTTTTGAAAATGCAGGGGTGCAAATAAATGTATTTGATTTTAACAATATAAACTCCCTAAACTTTAAAATTTGTTACATGATTAGAAAAACTCTACCATATCATACGTAGGTCAAATCAAGATCAAATATTGTACAGGGCGATTAAAAAATAATTTCAATTTTTCAGAAAATCAAATAGCCATATCTCTCTTATTTTAAATGTAACACCCTGTATTTTTTTACGTCACATGATGACAAATACAATACTCTTTCAAATGGTGTATAGGTTGCCTATACCTATCTTTTATACTTTTTAAGTAAATTCCGTTTTAACATATTTTTATTCCAAATGTCTATTTAAATGTAAGTAGGCTGTGATATAGCTATGCCTATTTACTAAGCCGTTATTTCAAAATGTAAATTTGTTGGAAAAAAAGCACAAAATTAAAAGATTTTGTATTGTCTGCCACTATTTTTAAAATTCACAGAAAAAAAATCATTAGTTGCTTATAATGCTACTTCCAATAACACTTATTTCAGCTGAATGTGGTAATGATAAAACTTTTGTTTTTAAATAATCCTAATATCGGCTCTGACTGACTAAAACACTAGTAATCAATAAATGGTCGTTGTTATTTTCATAAGAAAAATATTAATGCTGCTATGTCACAGCCAACTTTAATTTAAATAAACATTTGGACTAAAAATTTGTAAAAACAGATTTTACTAAAAAAGCACAAAATATAGGTATAGGCAACCTATACACCATTTGAAAGAGTATTTTATTTGTCATCATGTGACGTAAAAAATACAGGGTGTTCCATTTAAAATAAGAGAGATATGGCTATTTTCTGAAAAATTGAAATTATTTTTTGATCACCCTGTACAATATTTGATCTTGATTTAAACTACGTATGATATGGCAGACGTTTTCTAATCTTGTTACATATTTTAAAGTTTAAAGTGTTAAAAGTGTTAAAGTAAAATCAATTTAATTTTACCTCTGCATTTTTCAAAAAAATCAAATATCACAAAAACAACGAATAAAATTACACACTTAGTACTATAAACAAACTTAAGTTATTTTTCAAAGTAGAATCTAAAACCGTCATGAAATATAGGCTATTCCATTTAAAAAAATATAACTTTAATACTTCACACTTTTTTAAGACATCCTGTATAGAGTAAAATAATTTTATACTGTGGTCTTATTCGACCTGTATATGTTCCAATATTTACTTTTTTAAAAACCCCATGGTTATCCAGCTACAGACCGTGTCGAATATGGTGGGCCACCCTGTATATATGAATGTTTCCTTTATTATAAAATAGATCAATTAAACTCCATCATTTTTTAAATCAATTTTGTGATTAAATCAGTGGTGCTGTTTAACTGCTAATACATTTCTATGTCATCAATACGGATTGTCAGAATTTTAAATTTATTATTTTTATTTTATTATTAATAAATATTTTTATTGTTCAGTTTTTACCAAGTTTTTCAGGAAATAATCTAACCCTATACTACTCTACCTACATATTAAAGCAAACTCTACTATTGTTCGAAAATATATCCCCTTTTGTGCATCTCAAATGTACTAATTTCTTCAATTCTTTTTTTCAAACTGCAAATCTCAAAAAAGTGCTCTTATTTATCCCATCAACAGCAAAACAAAATAATAGCAGCCTTTTATTTATAAGCCCAGGGCCAGTTATAAAATAGACTTCATAATAAAAACATTGTTAGCGGGGTTCTTCATTTATGAAACCCGAGCGTCGCGGCGCTTTAACCCAGCCTGTCAATGTCAAATGTCTCGGGTGTCGGACTGGACAAACGCGTCACTTTTTTATCGGACAAGTTTACCACAATGTTTTACATACAATTTTTAAACACTGTGTCAAAAAAGTGTTACAGTCGAGAAAAACCATAAGATCAAATACTCATCCTCTACTTATGAGCGGCCAAGTTTTACAGAGCATAGACACCTTTAATCTTGTGAGCGTCACGTTTGAAAGTAACCTTAACTGGCATAAACACATTGTATCTATAGCCACGGCAGCTTCAAAAAAGCTTGGATTTCTCTTTCGAGCCAAAAGTATTTTTCCGCTTCTAATTTATACACTTTATATGTGTCTCAAATCCGACCTCCCTTGGAATATTGTTCTCATATCTGGGGCATGGCGTCCTCCACAACCCTAAGCATTCTTGATTCTATCCAAAGAAGAGCTATTCGTCTCATAAATGATCCTTCACTTACAGAAAAGCTTCCCTCTCTTGCCCATCATCGGGCTGTGGGGGATTTATCGCTTTTTATAGGTACTCCCATGTCTTCTGCTCTGAAGAATTGTCCAGTATAGTTCCTCCACTCACGGTTCCCAACAGAAAAACTCGTGGTTCCGAGCGTATGCATCCCTATACGGTCCAACTGGACAGGCCCCGAACTTCTCACTTTGTTCATTCTTTTATCCCTAGAGTTTCTGGATTGTGGAACCTGCTGCCCGCGGATGTCCTTCCTTCCCTCCCAAATCTTCAAGTATGTAAGTCTCGTGTCAACAAAGTCCCTCTTACACGCTTAAGACACCCACGATACGTTAGTATTTAAGCTTTTAGCCTTCGTGGTTTGTCCAAAGATAAAAAAATAAGACCTATGGACATGTTTTGGGTATCGGATTGGGCGGCTTTTGTGACTGTAACCCTTACGATTTTTGGCACAATGTTTAAAAATTGCGTGTAAAACATTTTGGCAAACTTGTCCGACAAAAAGTGACGCGTTTGCCCAGTCCGAACGACAACTGAAACATTTGACGTGGACAGCCTGGGTTAAAGCGCCGCTTCCATATATGGCGGTATGAATATTCGTGGCAGACTCTTCAGAAGGAACCCCTAAAAGGATTTTAAAAGTGTTATTCTCATGAAGTTTATTTTATTGCTGCCCAGGGACTAATTACTTAATTAACTTGAAAGCTGGGATAGGGCAAAAATAAAATAATTTTTTTAATAGTTTTATATTGTTGCCCTAATTTAGTTTAGAAGCGTATTTCTTCCAGTTCTTGAATACATAATGAAAGTCTTGTATAACTTGTTCTAATTTTAGATCTCTTTTAATTTATATTTAAAAATGCTTTAAAAACTTTAAGTGTGTACGGAATATAATTTTATTTCGTTAATGTATTATTAAATTTAATTATTTATTAATTGTTTTTTGCAGATAGGCCTCAAAATGTAATTTAAATGAAACCCGTTCGAAAGCGGTATCCAGAAACCTTTAATATGGCCTTGGATGAACAACAAAAGCTACTTAGCTCAGGTAAAATAATTTTTTTAATGGTAAAATTAGTTTCATTTATATATATATATATATATACTTTTCTTTAATTTTCTTGGGAATAGGTTTGTTTTAAATTAAACTCTTAGTGACGTTTCGCCTATCATGGCAGGCTTTTTAAAAACTTATTTATTTTTAAGTGGAATGTATATATATATATATATATATATATATATATATATATATATATATATATATATATATAAAAGTGAATGGTTCTTGAGCCTTGATATAAATACATTAATAAAAGGTAAAATTCTTTGAGCATATGGCTCATCAATGACTGTA
The DNA here is from genome assembly GCA_014170235.1 of Listronotus bonariensis. Lineage (NCBI taxonomy): Eukaryota > Metazoa > Arthropoda > Insecta > Coleoptera > Curculionidae > Listronotus > Listronotus bonariensis. The sequence goes on along the minus strand of JACEGR010012167.1, from coordinate 2,927 downwards.
AAAATTAATAAATAAAAAATACCCTGCAAGAATTCGGCTACTATGGTTGGTTGTTTAAAAATTACGGAGTCTCCAAAGAAAATGGAATACCCCGGGCCCGACCAAGACGGTGACACGTGTTTCGTCTTCGTTAAGACTTGTCAAACCGCTTCAGGTCGCTAGACGCCTATGATGAAGCCTCGACTGACTGTAAATATTCCTTCCGTCGATCAGAACTAATAAATACAGACAGCGGTGACATCTCACCAAGAAATTTAAAAACAACCAGCCATAGCATCGAGAGGTTGAAAGTGGTAGGTAAAAAGTACGCCATCTGTATATGGCGAAAGTTAAAAATGCAATATATATATATATATATATATATATATATATATATATATATATATATATATATATATATATATATATATATATAGAAAAAAGGAAATTTTAACCCAAGAGGTTAGAGTTAGTAGGTTGCAGTCAGTGGTTGTTTAGGGCCGTTAAGTAAAACTCTTTTTGTTAGCCTAGCTTTCGAAATCTTTATTCCTTCTTCAAAGATTTCCGAAAGCTAGGCTAACAAAAAGAGTTTTACTTAACGGCCCTAAACAACCACTGACTGCAACCTACTAACTCTAACCTCTTGGATTAAAATTTCCTTTTTCTAACTAGTTTCAGTCACGAAACTACCCCTCCTTTTTATATATATATATATATATATATATTTATTGGTGGTTTTTGGTGGCAACTTTAATATCGGTTTAAAGATTTCCACTAAGTACTTGCACTTCGACTTAGAAACATCTATTAATATACAGTGTGTCCAGTAACTTAACAGACAAACTTTAAGGGGTAATTCTACAATATAAAATAAGAAAAATACTTCATATGAACAATGTCCTAAACGTCTTGGTTTTGAACTACGGGGTGTTAAAAATTAAAAAAATATATGTGTTTTTTATTATCGCTTTAATATTAATTAAGATATCTTTAAAAAATTTGGATGACGTCTCCTATGCATTAGAAGACATTTTTTGACATACCAGGAAAAAAATTACCAGTGCCGTCCATAAGGGGTTTAGAGTAATATTGTTTAATAAAAAAATGGTACGCCACTGCTTTTTTCTAAAATAGAAATCTTGTTTTAAATCCCCATTTAGTTTAGAACAAGTTTGATCTCTTGACTTTTTTTTTGATGAACGGTTTTTCCATAAAAAATAAAAACCGTTTCTTGGCATGGTCAAATCCCTATCTAATTAAAGAATAATACCAAAGGGTATTTTTCACTGTAAAATTTGATATTAGAAATACGAAATGAGCATGACAAAAATTGTTTTAAATTTTTTTATAGAAAAACCGTTCATAAAAAACTCAAGAAATCAGTTTTGTTCTAAACTAAATGGGAATTAAAAAAAATATTTTTATTAAAAAAAGCAGTGACGTACCATTTTTTTCTTGAAAGATATTTACTTTAAATCCCTTGCGGTTGACACTGGTAAAAATTTATGTTTTTCTTTTATGTATCGATAGTGGAGAAAAGGATAACCATCTTTTATGGCAAACAAGTTGAAAAAGTGGCCATCGGAATGTAGCAAACTGGGATGGCGCCACAGTAGCCAGTGGAGGGATTTTGATTTTTCTTTCCTTATTTATTTTGTATCTATCTGTTCTTTTTCATTTTGTATCTCACTCTAAATTCATGTTCATTGGTTAAAAAATATCCTCCGGCTACTGTGGTGCCACTTTAAGTTGCTCCTTTCGACGGTCACTTTTTAAAATATTCAGATGGTTATCCTCCCCTTCACCATCCATGCTTTTATGTTAAAAAATGTCTTTTGATACATAGGAGATGTTTTCCAAAATTTTTAAAAATATTTTAATTGGTATAAAAGTTTTGATAAAAAAACAGTATTTTTATTTTTACTTTTTACCACCCCCTAGTTTAAAAACGTAAGACGATTAGAATATATGTTCATATAAAGTTTATTTCCTATTTTTATGGTAGAATTACCCCTTAAAGTTTGTCGGTTGAGTTTCTGGACACCCTGTATATTATATCTTGCCTTAAATATGTTAATTCCATGCATTGTCATAGTATACAGACAGGTCCACTGTAGTAGAAACATAGGAAACACTTGGGCGAATTGACTTACATTCGCCTTACTCGAGCGAGTGTAAATAAAACTCGCAAAAACGATGCGATAAAAAGGTTTTTTCTTACAAACTAAAGTCAAATTTTTTTGTTAATCGTATTCGTCTCACTGGTTTAAACCGTATTGAAAAATGAAAATAAAAATATGAGGATCAAGAAAGTGTATGTTTTCAAACCGTTGCGTCACAGCCCAATAAACTTTAAGGTTCTCTCTCTCTCTCTCTCTATTTTTTCTTGGTTTGGTCCCTTCAGTTCCATTCCACCACTCTCCCTCTTCCGGGCTATGCTTTCCAGGGCTTCTTCGGCGGAAAATCTGGATAATCGAGCTCGTAGCTCCCAGAAATTCCAAAAGAAAACAAAAATAATTCTACAATCGATGCAATGCATAAATTGTCGGCTGTCAAACCAAGATCTGCTACTGGTGTTACGTATAACGTTCACTTTCACTACTGACAGTTCCCATGGCACGCCCATCTATTTCCCGCCATTTGAGAAATACCTCGTGTTCACCACCAAACAGGATACCATCAGCTTATAGGAATCTTCGCTTACAGCGCTTAGATCCAGAAGAAAGATGCCGTCAATTTAGCGTGAATCTTTCCTTGATCCCCGAAGGTAAAAAACGTTCGTACGACACCTCTAGCCGCCACTCCGGGAAACACTTGGTAGTCCTCTATGCACGTCCGCACTGTCCGGAGGTCAAACAAAAGTCCTCAAAACTTTAAGGTTATGATTATGATTTTAATTTTTTATGATTAATATGTGTTTTTGTTTACAATAAATTTAAATATTTTTA
>JACEGR010012166.1:0-12422 GCA_014170235.1 Listronotus bonariensis | reverse complement strand
TCATTTTTGTTTTTTTTTACGCGAAAATGGTGCATCGGGGAAAAAAACTTAAGAGATCATATTTTTTGCAAAATAGGTGATGATTTAAAAATCTGTCACAGCTCCCCTAGGTCGCTCAGATCATGGCTTAGTTACTATATCTTACCCTGCACATCCCAAGGTAAATGAATACATGCCACCACGCACCGTATGGCACTACAACTCAGCCGACTGGGATGGCCTGAGGGACTTCTTCGCCACTTACACCTGGAATTCCATTTGCTTTTCTTCTGGTGATCCTTCTTAAATTTGCAATCAACTGACGGAATCAATGCAATTGGGTATTGAAACCTATATTCCACACACCATCAATCAATCCAATAACAAACCCTGGTTTTCCAAATCTTGTGATAAAGCTAGAATTTTAAAAGTTTATGCCCACAAAAAGTTTCTACAGGATCCTAGTCCAGAAAACCGACAGGCCAGCATTGAAGCAAGAAACTACTACAATCAAATAATTTGTGAAGCCAAAGACTCCTTCGACAATCGTATTAAAAACAAAGTTCTTTCTTGCTCAAATGGCAGCAAATCTTTCTGGTCCTTTGCGAAAAACATAAGTAGGAATTTTTGTACCAGTTCTTTTCCGCCACTAGCTTTGGAAGATGAAATTGTTTCTACCGCTAAAGGAAAGGCAGAATTATTTGCTAAACAATTTGCTGCCAATTCAACCCTTGACCCTCCCGTAAATCATCCAATTCCAGCGGTTACCCCAGTTCCTCATAAAATGCCCGATATTATTTTTAAGGTAAAACACCTTAAGCGTATCCTTTCTTCCCTTAACACCAAGAAATCGTCTGGGATTAAAATACGGCACCGTTTTAAGAAATACGGCACCGTTTTTTAGAAATACGGCTCCGTTTTTAAATATGGCACCGTTTTTTAAATATGGCACTGTTTTTAAAATACGGCACCGTATTTTAAAAACGGTGCCGTATTTTAAAAACGGTGCCGTATTTTAAAAACGGTGCCGTATTTTAAAAGACGGTGCCTTATTTTAAAAAACGGTGCCGTATTTTAAAAAACAGGGCTGTATTTTCAAAATACAGGGCTGTTCAGCTATTTGTTTTGCTGTTCATATTTAATTACCTGTTCATGTTTAGACTTTTGCGCTGGCGTCATAATTGTAAATACATATATTAGATAAGTCCAGAGAGACTTGGTCAGTCTGTCGTAGACATTCAAAGTGAAACATTGTGCTTAGCTTAAAAATCATTAAATCTATCCTAAAATGTCTGTTGTATCTAAAACAGATTTCTACATACTCCTAAACATCAACGAAGTAAATCCTTTGTCTCCAAGTAAAGTTGCCGAGGATTACGAGCAATGCAATCAAGAATGGTATCATTTACTACTAAACGAAGTTAATTTTGAAAAACAGCCCTGTATTTCCAAAAACAGTTCTGTATTTCTAAAAACAGCCCTGTATTTCTAAAAACCGCCCTGTATTTTCAAAAACAGCCCTGATTTAAAACAGCCCTGTATTTAAAAACAGCCCTGTATTTAAAAAAACAGCCCTGTATTTAAAAAAACAGCCCTGTATTTCTAAAAACAGCCCTGTATTTTTAAAAACAGCCCTGTATTTCCAAAAACAGCCCTGTATTTCTAAAAACAGCCCTGTATTTCCAAAAACAGCCCTGTATTTTCAAAAACAGCCCTGTATTTCTAATATACGTTAAAAACTGTTAAGGCCTTATTTACTCTCAAATAACATATTTATTTAAAAAATTAGTGTTAATATATTTATTTAAAATAATTGTTTAAAAAAAAGAATGACTAAAATCAAACCACTAGAAGCAAAGATATACGTTAAAAACTGTTAAGGCCCTATTTACACTCAAATAACATAATTATTAAAAATTTTAGTATTAATATTTGTAGATTTATAAAAATTAAATTATTAGCAAAAAGAACAACTAAAATCGGTCTACTAGAAACCGAAATATACGTTAAAACTGTTAAGGCCCTATTTACTCTCAAATAACATATTTATTTAAAAAATTAGTGTTAATATATTTATTTAAAATAACTGTTTAAAAAAGAATGACTAAAATCAAAACCACTAGAAGCCAAGATATACGTTAAAAACTGTTAAGGCCCTATTTACACTCAAATAACATAATTATTAAAAATTTTAGTATTAATATTTGTAGATTTATAAAAATTAAATTATTAGCAAAAAGAACAACTAAAATCGGTCTACTAGAAACCGAAATATACGTTAAAAACTGTTAAGGACCTATTTACTCTCAAATAACATATTTATTTAAAAATTAGTGTTAATATATTTATTAAAAATAATTGTTTAAAAAAAGAATGACTAAAATCAAACCACTAGAAGCCAAGATATACGTTAAAAACTGTTAAGGCCCTATTTACACTCAAATAACATAATTATTAAAAATTTTAGTATTAATATTTGTAGATTTATAAAAATTAAATTATTAGCAAAAATAACAACTAAAATCGATCTACTAGAAACCGAAATATACGTTAAAAACTGTTAAGGCCCTATTTACACTCAAATAACATAATTATTTAAATTTTTAGCACTAATATTTATAGGCTTATTAAAAATAAATTGTTTAAAAAAGAATAACTAAAATTGGTCTACTAGAAGCCGAAATATACGTCAAAAACTGTTTAAGCCATCATTGGCAACATGCGCAGACCCTAAAACTCATTTTCTGGCTAAACCATTTTAGTAAAGTTTGCGCAAATAGCGGAAAAGTACCTTCGGTACCCCGGCTGATAACGATCTTTCATGATCCCTTTTATAAAATATTTTTTAAAAATACCCTTAAGTCTTATTTTAGGGTTAATTTAGAAAATATACAAAAATTATTATTTTATTATTTTTAAATATTTGTAAGTCGTTAATTGTATTTTTACCGACTAACTGTATTTTTATTGATTATAATTATTTTTACCTTCACCATTTTGTCGTCATGTTTTATAAACCACGTGCGTGTAAAATTTTAAGGTTACGTTAATCAATCTTAAAATATTTCTAGGTTATGTTGCATTATTATTATTGTATTTCAAAAAATATTTGTGTTAATGTATGAAAAAATAAGGAAGCCTGAAAACCGCATTATTATTGTTGAAATTTTAAAAATAACAAATATTTGCGAAGCATTTTGTAAAAACAAAAACATCAATTTTATTTGTATGTGCATTTTATATATATGCATTTTCTAAAAATAAGGAAACCGAAACAAATATTATGTCGCGAAAGGATGATAGATAAATCGAATTTTAAAACGGAAGCCGTGATAAGCGCAAGTTTTACTACTAATACTACTATTACATCAGCTGATTATACGGGTGATGTTAATTTATATACCGATCAATTTTGTAAAACTGTATACGATGAAAAAAAAGCTATTTTTAATAAAAATATTATGGTTCCCATTTTGTGAAAACAGCTAAATATACGCGCCCACGCACCGCCGCGACGCTGAGGTTCCTTTTCACTCAAGTTGGCGCCGACGTCAAATACGTCAAATTTCTACGTCAAACATTCTACGTCAAACATTCTACGTCATCTTAAACGATAAATTTCTACGTCAGACTCCTACGTCATCCTAAACGACAAATTTCTACGTCAGACTCCTACGTCAGAGAGCTGACGTCAGCGTCCGCCAAGTGACCCCATGACGTCAGGGGTTATACTGCCACACCTCACTACTAATGTGCTCCAGAACTTGCACCAATCTTAACTCGGCTCTTTCGAATTTCTTACAATACGGGTATCTTTCCGGAAAGCTGAAAAGCTGCACGTGTTCGGCCTATTCCCAAGAAAGGATCTAAATCTCTTCCATCTAACTATAGACCAATTTCAATTCTCTCAGTTCTTTGCAAAGTAATGGAAAAACTAATTAATTCACAAATTCTTAAGTATTTAAAAAACACAAAATTTTGCATGACAGGCAGTATGGATTTTGCCACAAAAGATCTACAGCAGATCTTCTTTCCTTCGTATCACACTGCTGGAATAAATCTCTTGAGTTTCTAGGTGAGTCCCAGATCGTTGCTCTTGATATATCCAAAGCTTTTGACCAGGTCTGGCATGTCGCACTTCTAAATAAACTTCCCTCCTATGGTCTTTCAACTAAACTCTGTACTTGGCTCTCTAGTTATCTATCTGATCGTCGTATATCAGTTATTGTGGACGGCCATTCTTCAAGCTTTCACCAAGTAAATGCTGGAGTCCCTCAGGGCTCAGTTCTGCCACCAACATTGTTTCTTCTTCACATCAACGACCTTCTCTCGTCCACAACTAATTCCATTCATCACTCCAGTTTTCAGGTTCCTAAACCCATTACCAAACCTGACTTGGAAAACAAACGCAGAGCGATGCAGATATCTCTTTCGCAGGATCTTAATTTAATATTGATTGGGGCGCTAAAAATCTCGTCCATTTTAATGCATCCAAAACACAATCATGTTCCTTGTCGCGAAAAGAGACATCAAATACTCATCCTCTACTTATGAGCGGCCAAGTTTTACAGAGCAAAGACACCTTTAATCTTGTGGGGCGTCACATTTGAAAGTAACCTTAACTGGCATAATCACATTGTATCTATAGCCACGGCAGCTTCAAAAGCTTGGATTTCTCTTTCGAACCAAAAGTATTTTTCCCTTCTAATTTATACACTTTATAAGTGTCCCAAATCCGACCTCCCTTGGAATATTGTTCTCATATCTGGGGCATGGCGTCCCCCACAACCCTAAGCATTCTTGATTCTATTCAAAGAAGAGCTATTCGTCTTATTAATGATCCTTCACTTACAGAAAGGCTTCCCTCTCTTGCACATCGTCGGGCTGTGGGGATTTATCGCTTTTTTATAGGTACTTCCATGGCTTCTGCTCTGAAGAACTGTCCAGTATAGTTCCTCCACTTAAGGTTCCCAACAGAGAAACTCGTGGTTCCGCGCGTATGCATCCCTATACGGTCCAACTGGACAGGCCCCGAACTTCCCACTTTGTTTGTTCTTTTATCCGTTTTTATATCGTTTGTCCAAAGATAAAAAAAAATAATTTTTATTCTTGGAAAAAGCAATGGCGTGCCATATTGTTTTTATTGTATTAATTTTATGTTTGTATTAGCTCTCTGAAGCCGCGTCCAGTCTTGCATCAATTCGCCGCGCCGCTCCACGCCGCATAACCCGCGACCTAGCGCAGACGTGGATGAAATTCACGTCGTTTTAAGGGCTTGGCGAATGATTTGGCAGTGATTCAGAGCTTGTTCGTTTTTAGCGTCAAAGGAGGGCACAAACAGGTTGGTGAGTTTGGACAGATGTTTGGCGAATTGTTGCAAGTCTGGACGCAGCTTTATATTAAATATACTTATCAACGTAAATCGTAAAACTTAATTGTTTTTCAATGTCTAGAATCAGAATTTAAGCATAAGAACAGAAACAAAAAAATGTGTTGTTCACTGTACAAGGTTTAATTATTTATAAGAAATTTACAAAAATATTTCTTTTTATGTAAAATATAATTTTTGTGTGTCTTATACATTTAGCACATTGTAAAAGAGCAACTAGAACTAATAGTAAAATATATTTTAGGAAATGAAATTACCACACAAATACTTCCACTACATTCAAAGGTGCTTAACATTCCTGGGAGAAACAGTACTGCTACTTTAGAGTTAATATTTAAAGCGTCCAGTGTACCACCTTTAGGTTTTAAATCTTTCTATATTGAAAGACAGGAAAGGTAATAATGTTACACCAATGGAAAATAGTACATTTTGTGTTCATTATGAGGTAATATTATATTTTAAAAACAGTTTTTTTTTAATAAAGATTTAAATTTAATATAGAGGCGCGCTTGTGGCGGCTTCGGTTGTATCGGCAAGCGTCGATCACCGGAGTTAAGCAGTGAAATGCGCGCCCATAATTTGGATGGGTGTCCGGCGACAGCGGTGTTTCGGGCAGCGGCACGCGGTGTTCTGCCCGGGGATGCGGACCGAGCAACAACCATCCAAGTTATGGAATGAATGGTGTGTGAATGAGAAGGAGTAGGGGTCAAGGTACAATAAGCCTTCAGGCTGCAGTGCACCACCTAGGGGGCGGTCGTCGGACCTGGGTGGGATGACCCCGAAAGGGTGAAAAAAATAAAAAAAAATAAAGATTTTACAGGGTGTTTCTAACTACGGTACAGAAATTTAAAGGGGTAATTTCCTATGACTTTTTATGAAAAAAGTTTCTGTAAATTTATGTTTGGACTTGCTTTATTTCTAAGATACAGGGCATTTAAAAAAAAGTCGATATTTTTTAAATATCTTAAAAACCCTTTAATGATTTTCATTGGTACACGTATATAATGTACCAATGCGCTTGTAAATCTTTACCTAGATTAACATATGCAACTCTTTGGTGTTCTTAATTTTCTTCGTATCTAGCTTCGTTTTTGAGAAAAAAAATTAAAGCTACTTTAGTTTCTTTTAAAAGGTACCCATAGACAACATGGAAAAAAAAAAGAAAAATAAACAATTATTCACCTCAATATACCTGACCACTCGTGTATTTTATCGGAAATCGTCATTTACCTGATTTACTAAAGTCAAAATTGTTTATCTTTTAACTTTGGATTTTATTTTATGTTGTTTCCAAGGATACTTTTTACTATTACTTAAGGTGGCTTCAGTTCTATTTTCTCGAAGACAAAGAAAGATATAAAAAAATAGAAGAAACCAAAAAGTTGCATTTTTAGTGTTTATTTGGAAAAAAAAGATAGAAACTTTATAAAAAGTCAGTAGTGTACTTTTTTCTCAATAGGCTGTGGTGCTTACTGAGACTCCACTGGTCCCAATAATCAGAATTAAGATAATGGTTTTACACAGCACCTTACTACATTTAATAGGTGTACCAAATTTTATCCAAATCGGTTGAAGCGGTTTTAAGATATTTAAAAATACCGACTTTTCTTTTTAAACTTTAATGTCCTGTATCTCAGAAATAACGCAAGCCCGGGCAAATGTTCGTAAAAGCTTTTTTCATAAAAAGACATGAGGAAATCACCTGCTTACGTTTCGTTACCGTTGTTAGAAACACCCTGTAGATATGAATGAGTGACACGACAACTAAAATATTTTAACATCTGAAATGGACTGTTGTGTTATATCTAAAATGCTTTTTTAAACAATATGGTTTCTTAGTTGCTAGAACTAAATTTATTTCCTAATTTTAACAAATACCACAACTGAATTTTATTAAAATCGGTAGGGCATTATTAAGATATTATTAAAAGCCCGATTTTCTTTTAAGTTTAACACCTGTATCTTAAAAACAATGTTTATATGAACTTTCTTTATAAAGTTGGCTCAGAAATATGCCCTTACATTTCCCTACCGCAATTAGAAAGCACCCTGTAGATGAGATTAATCGTGCAAAAGGTACAAAAAAACTTATGTTTTTCCCCTAATTCTTCTAGAAAATTGGATTTGATATAGACCCCAGAACCGGCTTTGTGGGCAAAGTTCTCTTCGCTAATAATGTCACCATAGACATCAATCAAACCTATCAATACTACTGTGGAGCTATTGATGCCAAAAGAGCTTCAAGGTGCCTATATTTTTAGACGTGATCCAGATTTTCCTGTAAGGAATGTGGTAGATAAAGTGGCGTCTAATAAAATCTACATGGGACCATTGGTTACTGAAATACACCAATATTTCAGTGATATGGTCAGTCAAACTGTAAGAGTGTATGAAGACGAGAAATTTGTTGGATTTGAGTTGGGTTGTTGGACCCCTGCCAAATTTGTAAGTTTTAATAATGGGTTTTTAGACTAAGGGTTCTCTGTTTTTAGTTGAATGTACGAGTAGTACGAGGAGAAACAAGTTAAATATCACCTTAATCGTCACTTAAGTTCTTCGAAAGTTCTTACCAAATGGGAAACTTTACGAAAAGTGTCTCTTCATAGTAAGTACTGCTTGACAAAAAATACATTTTCACAAAAATATTTGTATGTTGGATTACAGGGTGGCCTAAAAAAAGCTTGTTTCAAATTAAAGACAGGGTATTTTCTAACTACGCTACGATTTCTTACGCCATTTTATAAGAGAAGGATTACTATAAAACATAATATGTCCGGAGTTGCTTTGTTTTTAAGATACGAGAAGTTATTTTTTTGAGTCGGTATTTTAAAAATATCTTAAATACCAAACCAGCTGCAGGGAAAAATGTACGACACTAAAAACTTGTACTTTTGGTTTCTTTTTAGAAAAAAATACATTAAAAGCCAGTGGCGTACATTTTTCTTTCCATAATATGAACTGCGGTGCCCACAGAGACGCTCTTGGACTCAGTAAAGCCAATCTAGTTAGAGTTTACCAGAGCTGCATCAAACCGAGCGTACTTAAGGCGTCTCTGTGGGCGCATTCTGTTATGGAGAAAACCTTGCGCCACTGACTTTAATGTATTTTTTTTCTAAAGAACTAAAAGTACAAGTTTTAGTGTCTGCATTTTCTCGTAGCTGGTTTCATGACTAGATATTTTTAAGGCTACTCGACTCAAAAACAACTTCTCGTATCTTAAAAACAAGCTGGAGCTTATATTGGCGACAGACCAGAAAATACCCTGTCTTTATTTGAAAACAAGTTTTGAACCGCCTCAACATATAGTATTTTTATTGAGAAATGTATTTTTGATCGGCAGTACTGGCACTTTTTACGTAAGTTCCCATTTTATTAGAACTCGAAGAACAAGTGATTGGTGATAACTGTAACGTTTCTCCTCGTACTGCTCGTACATTCAGCTAAAGCAGAGAACAGTCAAAAGCCGATGACCAAACTTACAGAGGCGGCAGTCAACGGCAATCGAGTTCGGCAGACATATGTTCGCGCTCTTACGGTTGACGACCATATCACTGAAGTATTGGTGTTTCAGTAACGTGCATGTAGGTACGGTAGACATACGCATCTCTACTGCATTCTTATCTGGATCTCTGCGGCGTCAATAGCTCCGCAGCTAATACCGATAGGTACGATTGTCTATGTGTTTGTCAATAACAGCTTTTGCCCGCAAGCTTTCCCGGTTCTGGAGTCTCATTTCTAAATTGGGAAAACATAAGTTTTGCCCTTACCCAGGCCAATCTCATTTACGACGATAATGTGGGGCACTATTTCTGATTATTTAAAGTTCTATAAACATTGATACAGGTGTTAAACAAGAAAATCGGTTTTTAATAATATCTTAATGCCTACCATTACAATAAGTCGGTGTGTTATTACAGTTTAACGCTGTTTAAAAAAGCGCATTTAAATAACAACAGTCCATTTCAGGCTGTTAAATATTTGTGTCACTCATTCATATCTACAGGTGTTTCTAACAACGGTACGAAGCAGTAAAGGGGGTGTTTCCTATGTCTTTATGAAAAAAGTTTTTATGAACATTGCCGGAGCTTGCGTTATTTCTGAATACGGAACATTAAGATTTAAAGAAAGTCGGTATTTTTAAATATCTTAAGAGCCGCTTCAGCCAATTTGAATAAATTAGTACACCTATTAAATGTAATGGAGATGCTTGTAAACCATTATCTTAATTCTGATGTCAGTGGAGTGTTGCTATTGAAAAGGGTACACTACTTTTATAAAGTTTCTAATCTTTTTCAAATAAACTGGTAAAAAATACTGGCACGGTTTCTTCTGTACATATCTTTCTTTGTCTTCGAGAAAACAGAACTGAAACCGCACTTAAGCAATAGTAAAAAAGTATCCTTGAAGCGCAACATGGAAGCCAAAATCCCAAAGTAAGATAAACAGTACGACTGTAAATCGGGTAAATGTTCAGTCTGATCGGAAGCATATTGGTGAATGTGTTTATTTTCTTTTCAATATTCTATAGTACCTTTAAAAGAAACAAAGTAGCTTTTAATTTTCTCAAACTAGATACAATGAAGTTATGATAATCTGAGTAGACCTTACGTACGTGGTACATTATATACGTGTGTACCAATAATCGTCAGTTTTAGAACATATATTTAAGAAATATCGACTTTGTATCTTAGAAATGATCCAAACATAAATTTACGAAACAAAAGTGTAAGGAAATACCTTTAGGAACTCTCGTGAAATATTAGAAACACCCTGTAAATGTATTTTTATTTTTTTCACCCTTTCATCATCCGACGACCACTAGGTGTGCATGAGTATGACTACTCCTTCTCATTCACCTCATTCGTCCATAGCTTAGTGGTTGTTGCTCGGTCACATCCCCGAGCGAAGCGCGGTGATATGCCTTACCAAACGGACACCATCCAAGTATGGTATTCACTCTTAACTCCGGTGATCGTAGCACTATGCAATCTCTGAAGTATTCAGCGCCTCATTCAGTGAAATCTTTTATTAAAGAGCTATTTTAAATATAATATTACCTCGCCAATAATTTACAAAATATACTTATTTCCATTGGTGGCGTATTACCTTTCACATCTTCACAATATAATTTAAAACTAAGATGACACGCTGGTTTGTAAACTCAACTCTGAAGCGCGGTGTTCCGGGTGTTAGCGTGGTGGGTGACTGTTATTGACAATTTGTTTCTAAATATATTTTACTATTAGTTCTGGATAACAATGTGCTAAATATGAACACGCAAAATTACGTAAAGAAATATTTTGTCAAATTTAACATAAGAGTAATTGACCTTGTTGCAGTGAACAACACATTTTGTTTCTGTTCTTATGCTTAGATTGATTCTGGACGTGAAAACGTTAAATTTACGATTGGTGTTGTATGGCAATATGAAGCTGCGTCGAACTTGCGGCAATTAAGCCAGGCTTGTCTGTCCAAACTCACCAACTGACGCTTAAGCGGAGCAATGCAGATCTGCCAGCAGAAAGCTGACGTGAATTTCATCCGTTATCTGACTTGCGGAATGGCAGCATAATCACAGATGAACGCGTGAGTATGCAAACAAAGTGTACAATAAAAATAATATGGCACCTGCTGGATAAAAATTAACATCTTTGGACAAGCAAAAACGGATGGGACGGAAGCAAGATGAAGTTCGAGACCGCAGACCAGACCGTATGGGATGGTATACGTTCTACTCTGTTGAGAAACCGTAAGTGAAGGAACTATACTGGACAGTTCTTCAGGCAGAAGCCATGGAAGTGCCTGTAAAGAAACGATACGTCCCCACGGCACCGACGTGCACGAAGAGGAGAGCCTTTCTGTAAGTGAAGGATCATTAATGAGAAGGTGCTCTTTGGATAGAATCAGAATGCTCAGAACGTGAGGACTTTCATACCCCAGATATGAGAACATATTCCAAGGGACTAGTTGCTGCTCAAAGATGTATAAACAAATACTTTTATTCGAAAAGAAAATCTAAGCTTTGAAAGCTGCCGTATTATAGATACAATGTGTTATATGATTAGAATTTACTTTCGAAATGTATTTATATATGATAATAGCTCATAAGAGGATGGTATTTGATGTCTCTTTCGCGACAGAGTATGTTGTGTTTTGGATACATTAAATGGACGAGAACACAACGCCCCAATCAATATTAGAGTAAGATCCTGCGAAGATGTGCGTAAACTGCTGCGTTGGTCAGGTTTGTGGGTTTAAGCCTGAAGCTGGTGATGAATGGGTGGACGAGGGTCGATTGTGTGAGAGAAGCAATGTTGGTGGCAGAGGCAAGCCTGGCTGACAGAGACGCATTTGGTCAAAAACTTTAGTTCTATCCCAGATCTAGGCACTAGAAAGCTTTGGGCTATTCCGGCAGTGTTATTTACGGGGAAGCTCTGCTGGCAGGTCACTGGCGACATCCTGCTGTCATGCAAAGAATACTGACGTTTTGTAGGGCACGGTGAACCAATTTTCCCGTGCGCGAGAACTGAGGGAACGGTGTCTATGTATGGAAGAACTAGGTCGAATGAACCGGTCCTGCGGCTTTCAGCTTTTCGAGATGCCCGTGACCTTCAGGGAGTTCGAGAAGAGCAGTTAAGAACGGTGCAAAGATTCTGGGCACGTGCTGGTGGTGTGACATTCTCAACTGAGCGTCGTAGTCACTGGCGAACGCAACGTCAGCAATACGGCGTAGAGTCTGACGTATTGTCGTTTAAATTGTGCGCTCGTTCATGAAAATAACACGACGTAATGTTTGACATCGAAAAGTGACTGACGTCGGCACCAACTTGAGTGAAAAGAAAACAACTCAGCGTCTTAGGCGCCGTATGTGCTGTTTTTCTGAAATGGAACATGTATTTTATTAAAAAATAGCTTTTTCATCGTGTCTGATTTTACAAAATTGATCATTATATAAATTGGCATCGCCTCGGCTGATGTATGTGTGAGTATTTAAGGCTTGCGCTTATCTCACGGCTTCCGTGCAAAATTCGATTTATCTATCGTCCCTTTGAAA
>JACEGR010012165.1:0-12427 GCA_014170235.1 Listronotus bonariensis | reverse complement strand
ATAATATGTACTGTTTATAATATTTTTAATGGTATGGACAATAATTATAATGCAGAAAGACATAGAAAAGAGACTACAAACATTAACTACACCTGTAACTACAAATCAAAGACCAAGCTCATTTTTGTTTATATTTTTATGTTGATATCATAAGTTTTGAAGATTAAGGTCGGACTGACCAGTCGTTTTATTAAAAGTTTTGTTTATTGTGAATTAAAAGGGAAATTCTTATTTTATTCTAAAACCAGGAAGGTAACGCCATCTAGAGCTTTAAACTTAAACTATAGAAAAGACTACCCATATGTCGGTTACACCCTAACCAATAGAATTAAGGAATGTTTAGTAAAGGGATGCTGTCTAGACCGTAATACAAACCCTAATTGGTCTTGTGTTTTTATGTTACAGTGGGTTCAATATTTTATTGGAACCTTTGAGAATTTTAAGTAATTTTATGACAATATTGGGGGTGGCTTTTAAAGGACAGCCCTTGACCAGAAGTCACCATAGGAAGTTTCATAAAATTGGAAAGTTAGTCTGTCTATAACGTTAGTTAGTTAAAAGTCTGCCTATAATGTGGGTTAGTAGAAAGTCTGTCTATAATGTGGTTAGTTAAAAGTTTGTATATAATGTTCGTTAGTTAATAGTATGTCTCTACTTTTCTATAGTTTTAAAAGTCTGTCTACAATGTTTGTTAGTTAAAAATCTGCCTCTAATTTTCTTTACTTTTAAGTCTGTCTATAGTTTACAATAGAGTAAGTTTTGTTAATAAGTTAAATAATAGTCTCACTATGTCTTTCTTTGATTTCGGTTAAGTCTTGCTTTAACCTTTTTTTAAGTAAAAATTTAAGCCTTCTTATAGTTTTTATGCTTTTCTTTAGAGTTTGGTTGATTTTCTAAGTTTTCATTTTAACTTTTTACTTTAATTTTTATTTTATATCATTCTCATATTTTTATACATTTTTTTAGTTATTTTTCTTTATTAAAATTCTAGTTAATTTTGTTTAAACATTTCTTTTAATTTAACATTCATCTCCTATTACTAACCTTGAATAGACAGCTTTTGTGTAAATTGTGTGGCAAAACGTTAAAAGAAGCAGTACAAGTTAGCAACAGAGAAATTAGGTAAGTGTAACTTGGAATAAGCTAACATGTACTAACTAAGTATTGTTCTACAAGATCTTCATGCTACCAGAGTGTCTTCATCAAATTATATTTTTTGTTCTTCTTAATTTTGTTGTATCGTGACTTGGACACTGTTTGCTAGTTGCCGCGCTACCACATATTTTATAGGACTAGCTCACTGTCTAAGTAATATATTAGTAACAGGGAATACGTCATTCTGTTACAGGTATAAGATATCGGGATGATTGTAGGGGGCCTTTGCACGTTATCAACTCTTAACACTACCATGTCTGTATATTCTTGAAAATCTTATATACATAAAAAAAGTAATATCTACTTAACCAATGATAATGTGCATGACTACGATACCAGAAACAAAGCAAACCTCGTTCTGCCCTGCTGGCGTCTGGGAAGGTGCCAGGATGGACCTGGATACTGGGCAATCAAACTTTTTAATGTCTTACCAGATGACATAAAACAGTTACCTGTAGATAAATTTTATAAAAAAATGAAAAATATTTTAGTAACTAATTGTTTTTATTCGTAAGACGAATTTCTTAGTTTTCAATTTTAATTTGTAGTTTTTAAATGTAGTTTGTATCTATTTTATATTTCTTTTTGACATATGTAAACAAAAACTTTTTGTATGACATGAATAAATGAGTATTGAGTATTGAGTATATAAAATGTCAAACATTTTTTTTTATAATATGTTATTATACTCCCTTAAGAACAAGTCACTAAAGTTTTAGAACATAATTTTTAGTATTAAATTATTAAAATAATATATATATATATATATATATATATATATATATATATATATATATATATATATATATATAACATATTATTTTTAATATCTGAGTAAACTACATACCAATTTTTGAAAATATGTAATGACTCTTTCATTTAAAAAGAAATAATGAAAATCAATGAAATTTTAAGCATTTACAGGTATTTTTCCCTTCAATCAGGGTGGAGAATAATTCTTTTTTATTAATAAATTAATTTATTCTGTTGATGTTTTGTCCCAAAAACTTTTTAATCTGGTTTTAATAATACCTTGTAATTTATTGTTACAAACGACAATTAGCTTTACGTGTCCAGGTAAATTAAAGATGACCATTCAAAACAAATGCAAGCTTTCTGCTATAAGGCTTAAATTTAGTTTGCATTTGTTTTCCATGGTCCATGGTCATCTCTAATTTACCTGCATAAGTAAAGATAACTGTTGTTTGTAACATTAAATTACAACGCATTAACAAAACCTGATTAAAAATTTATTGGGCAAAACATTACTTACTCTTAAAAAAATGTATATTCTTTACCCTTATTAAATGTAATAAATTACTATTATAAATAATTTTCTGTCATAAAAGTCAATATAATACAAAAGTTATATTAAGAATATTTAAAGCAAACCTTATTTCTGTTTTTATGGCCTACTTTTTAGCCAATATCAGTCATAAATGACAAAATATGCAATATCTCAAAAACAGAATTATAGAAATATAAAGTATTATACATTTTTAAAAAGGAATTTTGTTATTAATTTAATTAATGAAATAATAATAATTTTTAGGTTATCGGACATGCAGAGGCATTTAAAAGAAAAAATCGTAATTTTCCTTAATAAAAAAATTCCAAAATGTTGCGAACTCTTTGCCGGTCACCGCAGAACAGGTTTTGAAAACTGTCATGCTTATTGTTTGAAACAAAAAAACTGTCCTCGATGGCTTACCTCAATTCAGTTTTTTCCAAGCTGTATTTTAACATGGGAGATACCCTAGAGTACCCATCTGAGGCAAAGTAATAAGTAGACTTGAGCAAAATATATTTAAAAATTTTAAAGTAGTTACTCTAACTCTAAATTTTAAAATACTAAGCTATTCTTTCAATGCTTCGATTTCGCAAGTTTTGTAATTTCTAAGGTAAATTTGTCACAAATACTTACCCAATCCAAAAATATACTTGGCTATTTGTATTGGAGCCTTGACAATTGAACGCAAAAGTTTACTGATATCAAAGTGTTCTACAACTGATTTAAGCAGGTAAAATAGTGCTTTTACTCCATTTATAGCCTTTATGATAAGCTTAAGAGGGAATCTGAAAAAAGGAAATAAAAAGACATACTTGTTTTTAAATATGTTTTAACAATTTTTCCAAACTATATATTTATTTTTAAAAACAAGATGTATATAAGTTACTCAAGTCTGATATTTTTTTCTCTTTTGCTTCACCAGCAGAATGCAATTTATTCTTGATAACTATACTGGGTGACAAGGAAAAGAAGAAGAAGGACCCCCCTTCTAACTTTCCTGTAATTTTTCAAAAAATTTAAGGACCACATTTTAGACAAGAAATGACAGATATAAATGTCAAACTGACAGCTGGGCGCCATTTAAAAAAATAAATGAAAAGAAGGGGGTCTTGTGGCATATCATTTTAAAGCTCCTGAAAGTTCTTTATAACCCCAGAATATGAAGTGAATACTTTTACCTCCCAAAAATGGCGGTCCTTTAAAAATTACCTGAATACCTGTTTTGAATGGCCATATCCTCAAAACTAATAAAGATAGATATATCTTATGTGATATTTTCCTAAAAGTCTTTTAGATATATTTTAATAAATAAAGCCTTAAAGAGCTTTATGAAAATATCACATTAAGGGTATCTAACTTAATTAGATTTTGAATTGCGGTCATCTAAATGAGGTATTTAGGTAATTTTCAAAGTACCGCCATTTTGTAGAAGGTAATGATACTGACTCTATATTTTAGGGTTGTAAAGTACTCGTTAGGAGCTTTAAAAAGATGTGTTTGTATTTGTCATTTCCTGTCTTGAATTTGGTTTATTTTGTCTCACCAAAGTCTTCAACTTTTCATGACAAAATACCAAACAACTCACAAGTTAGGAGGGGTGGGTCCTGAATTTAGACAAGCACTGTATATTAGTATCTATGTATTACTTCTGGTTAAACCGAAAGTAATATAAACTTTAATATTTTAAATGAAATATTCATTTTTAGGATTAGAATTAAATAGGTCATTCCTAATATAAAACCTTAATTATATCCATAACCTAACTTTTTTGGTTTAACAAAAATGGCGTTTGAAAATGTCCAAACGACCACACAAATATGCAGTTTAATAGAAAAACAAATAAACATTGCAAAAATGAAATATGCTTAAAATTGTCATTTAAGAAGAATCTACCTTGGAAGGCACTAACTACTCCCTGTTTAACCGGCAATGCTGTAAAATTTGAACTTTTAAATACGCTAACCCTGAATATTTTATTAGAATACCCCATATATATATATTTTAGGAATTCTTAAAAAAAAACAGAAAAAGCATTTGTAAAAAAAAATGCACAGAATACAAAAGATTCAATACTGATACAATTATTCAAATTCTAAAAGATTTTCTACAAACAAAACCGCATTTTGTTTAATTATTCTAAGATTTTATATTTTTATATGTTAACAACTTTTACCGATTTTATTAACTAAATATAAATTATTTGTTTCATTTTTTAAGTTTTTAAAAAGTGTTTAAGTTTTTTCAGGTTATCTGAAAGTTTTAAATGGTCAATCGAGTATTTGTAGACTAATTTAAAAAGTCGACTATTTTGTTATTTCCTTATTATATCGAATATACCAGGTACCCACAAAATTACTAGCAAAACTGTTAGTATCTTGAGAAGTGTTGCACGATTTTGAAATTTTGGTCGGATGCATGGTTGGACAGGATACAGATTTCTGATGTTTCAGATTTTATGTGACACATCCGTTTTAAGCAAAAATGCTCCTAACTTTTCTATTTTAAATGAAACACCCTACATTGTTTCTAAAAATAAATTCTACAAGCAGTTCTAAGAAATCACAAGTACAACATGTTATATCTATCTTTTAGCTTTTGATAAAATGGCGTTCGAAAATGTGATGTTAAGCGCCATTTTTATCGACTTGTTAAAAAATAAATGATAAGAGAAAAGGGCTAATGCGATTTTTTACACATATTATTATTAAATAAACTTTATATACCAGCAAACACTATTTGCCGGCAATATACATTTTCATATTGGCATTAGTTTCTTTTCGAATGAAAAGAGTTTTTAATAGACATAATTAAGTGTATTCATTACCTAATTAGTGTGTGTTGTGCGATTAATTGGTGATGGCTAGTCAAAAGGCGAGTTATTCAAGTTTCCTTGAATGAGTCTATAGACTGTTAGGAGTTGTAAACATTTTGTTTAAAACCTTTTAAGTTTGTAGTTACTTTAAAAAATTATATGAAATAAGAAAGTTGCCTTATTAAAAGTCTTAAAGACGTGTTAATAAAAATATATTTAATAATTTTTTTTTGACATTTAACTATTAAAATATATCTCCCTATGTTATGGATCCAAAAATTAAATGTAAGTGTCCCTTGAATACTTACTATTTTAAAGTGTTTTCTTTTCTATCTTTTTTCTTAATTTTTTTCAAATTTAGTTTTTATGGTTTATTGTTACAGAATAAAAAATTATATTATGTCATTTTAATGATAAAGTTATCCTACCTTTTTCTTTCGATTACAAAATTCTAAATATTATGTTATTTAACTTTTGCGACATTCTACCATTCAACTTATAAAACTTGCAATACTTATTTAATGATAAATGCCATCATCTTAAACGCATTTTTTAATCATAACTTATTATTGACGGATACCATCACATTATCTGCAACACGTGGCCCAATAACGGCCCACTTTCGTGTCTTTTTCATACCTTTTTGCCAATGCCTTGCCATTAAAGAGTGTTGGCAATGCCAGTAAATTAAATGTACATGGCCGGCAAAAAATGTTATATGGGTACTATCACAGTAAAAATAAAATTTCTGGTTTTGCTGAAAATGCCACAGTAATTGATTTCGTCAATTAAGAACTTCAATAATTTAAATGGAAACAACAATCTTAAGCATTAAATTTAAACTTATTTTTTAATATTTTTTTTTCAATATACAGGGTGTCCGAAAAGTCAACGATATTACTAAAGGAGCTGATGAAACATCTCATAAGCATTAAGAAAAACATAAAATGACCTTAGTAAAACATCGTTGGTGTTCGAGATTTTGGCACTTCAAATTCGTTAAATTTGTCTTCCTTAATTAGATATTTAGATGTCACCCTAAATAAATTAATATTTTTAAATTTAAATTTTAGTTTTGCAGCACTTAATACCCATTACATTAATTAAAGACCAACAATAAACTAAAAGTTCTTCCTGAAAAATCTTTAGTATGTCCACCGATGGGCTTAACTATACCTGTAATTTTTTATATATGATATTTTGAAAAACTTCATAAAAACTTAGGCTTCGTTTGAAATAGCAGAAGCGTTTGTAAGAATCGCCATGTGATATACAGGGTGTTTCAAAAGTGTGAGAATATTATATAAGTACCAATATCTTAAAAACAATCGATTTTTTACTGAGGTCGTTTAATGTTTTTTGGATGCCTTTTTTGTTTGAATTGCTTGTAGAATTGATTTTTAGAAAAACATATAGTGTTTGTGTTGTTGGTGTTCTCGGCATGGTCAAATCCCTATTTATATTCATAATATTCAAGCTAATTCTTTACCGTAGATATTTGATATTATTCATACGAGATATCCATGTCCAGGAATGGTATTTATTTATTTACGCGAAAACCGTGCATCAAATGAAAAAAGTCAAGAGATCAAATTTGTGTCAAAGTAAACGGAGATTTTAAAAATATTTTTATTTTAGAAAAATGCAGTGGCGTACCATTTTTTTTAAATATATACCTTTAACCCCTCATGAACGACACTGTTAAAAATTAATTTTTTCTGCCAAAAAATGTCTTTTGGTGCATGGGAGGCGTCCCCGAAATTTTTTCAAAATATCTAACGTTATATATAAGTTATTAATGGTCTTTTTGTTGGGTACACGCCTAGAAAGAATGGGACCGCTTCGGTCCTGGTCCCGGGGTATACGGGCTAACCCTGTTCAGCCCTATTGACCGCTATGAACTGGTCGGTCGCCTGAAACAAAATAAAAGAAAAATCCCCAAAACAATCCAATTAAAAACAACGTTTCGGTGGCGTATATATTATTAAATGAAAATAATTGTGTTGCATTAATTTCAGTTAATTTAAATAACATTTGATTGCCTTTGCTCAATATTGAAGTATCTTCAGAAAAAAAATCAACTAACTCATTATCTTTTTTGTCTTACAAATAATAAATACACCAGTTACTTATGTCACTCATGACACATATAACAAACTATTTTTAGTTTGCGATATTAAAAAGCATAAAATTTTAACATTTCTTATTTAAATATTAGTTAATTTTTATTTTTTAACTTTATTTTTAACTTAACAACGGTGGCAGACTTACCACCGAAACGTCGTTTTTAATTAGATTTTTTTGGGTTTTTGGGGGTTTTCTTTATTTTGTTTCAGGCGACCGGCCAGTTCATAGAGGTCAATAGGGCTGAACAGGGTTAGCCCGTATACCTCGGGACCAGGACCGAAGCGGTCCCATTCCTTCCAGGCTTGTACCCAACAAAAAGACCATCCAATGAATAAATCCGCCTAACCAATTTAGAGCATATCTTTAATAAAAGTTATTATAACAAAAAAAACATATTTTTTAAGTCTTAACACCCAGTAGTTTAAAAACTAAGACGTTTAGGACATTTTTCATAAAAAGTTTTTTTCATAATTTTTATTGTAGAATTAGCCCTTAAAGTTTGTCAGATAAGTTGTGAAACCCCTTGTAGAGTTCACACGATTTGTTTTCACTATTTTTAACATTTTTCGATATAATTATAATAATAGATTTTTTTATTCAGTCCAGTGTTCACGTGTCCAAGATAAAAAAAAATAGTATAGCATAATAAAAACAAAATTAGGGTAGGGTAGGGCGGGGCTAGTTGAGCATAGAGGTAAGTTGGGCAATCCAAATATATCAAAAACTATCGACCGTACGCAAACGCATTAAATAGCGTAAAGAAGGGGTAGCGCAAGAGGAATACATCGCGTGACCGCCAGTGGTGACGCGGCGATCGAGAAAGGTACCCCCACGTATTGTTTATTTTGTGATTAAAAAGTATAATAATTTTCAGAGAGAATATTTCGTCTGTAATAGTTAAATAATATCCTTTTTCAATCAGGTAAGTGTTAATCTTTAGTAAATTTATTGCAGTTTTGATTTTTATAAAGATACTGAATATAATTCTATCAGTTTTTTAATAAATTTACTTTTGCTTTAAAATTTCAGGTTGGGGTTAGACGATTTTAACAGAAGTATAAAATGATTTTTATTTTTTTAGGATACGGACTTATAAAAGTTCGACTACTAGAGGTTCCTATACTACTCAAGACTTATATGAGGCTGCATCCCGTACAAGCAACAAAAAAACGAGCTGACCTATCTAATTCATAAATTTTCTCCGGAAATAGTTCGACCATACCCAAAGGCTGATCCAAGAAAAGGAGCCAAATCACTGACAAATAATATCTATTTAATATATTTTTTTAAATTATATCCGCAATATTGATAGTTGCATATAAAGTCGGTTTATTAATAGAAAGTCTAATCTTTAATTAATGCTATAATAAAGTTAACTTGGAGTTGATGTTTTGTTGATTTGATTTTTAGTTTTTTAACCAAATAAAAATTACTTTGTTTTGTTTTAAATGAAGATTTAGACTCCTAAATGTCTTAAGTGGTTTTTTTATGATTTGTATAAGCTATGTTAATAATAATTATACAAATATTCAAGTTTAAATTCAGTAGTTAGGCTAAGATAGGTACGTTGCAGTTTTATTGATGAGATTTGTTGTTTTGTGGCTATAGAATTATAAATATAAAAAGCAAATTGTCAAAATGTATTTTTATTGTAAACCTACCTAACATTAAACCTATAATTTGGCTGTACTTTCTAAGTGCTCCACTAGCCCCATACCCTTGCTCAACTTACCTCACCTATGGGGTACGTTGAGCATACCTGACTATCTACATTAAAATAGATGTAGCTCCTTAATTTAGCTTACTAAAAGGAGTTACTATGGACACTATTGCTAAGGGATAAATTGCCAATCCATCAGTATGCATCATAGGCCATTATGACATATTGTTGAGGAGCTATAACCGATCAAGTGAAAAATTGCTCAACTAGCCCCGCCCTACCCTACTTATGTATTTAAAATTTTGTGTATTAATTTGTTATTGAAGTATTACCTAAATAGTATAAATTCGTTTTTATGTTCATCTTTTTAAAATAACGCTAATAATATTAATCTTTGTTAATTTCCAAGAAATTTTGGGTGCCAGTCAAATTTGCTGAAAATTCAGTATGTTGTTATTCTCGACTTTTAGATCAAAAGTTTTTATAGGCCAGACGTGATCATATGAATATTTTCTAAGATATAAAGTATCCGCCAAAGAGTTAGCACTTAGAGGGTGTCCCAAAATTCATGCATCAAATTTCAATGGCATATTTTACGTCAAAAATAAACCCTTGTTTTCTATATAAACATATGTATGTAGAGAAACGCTTTCTTTTAGAGATACAGGGTGTTTCTCTCTTTACTTTTGTCTATGCATAGTTTTCAAAGAAAAAAATAAAAATCGCTTTTGCGAAAATAATGACAAAAATGGTTAACATTTCAAACCTTAAATTTTCAATTATTCTTGTAAAGTTTTTATTAACAAATTCGTCATGCATCAAAATGGATTTAATTTTTTTTTTTAAAACCATGGATCGTTTGGAAAAATGTCAAAGAGATCAAATTTGTTCCAAATTTAATGGATATTTTAAAAATAATTTTTATTTTAGGAAAAGCACCTGGCGGCAGACCAACATTTTGGGGCGGTCCAATTGTCCGACTAAGTACAATGTTTCTTTTAGTTAACTACACGTGACAAAATGTCTAAATATTGTAGGTTTTTCAAATAGGTATCTTTCGATGTATACAGAGGGTCCCAAATAAAAGTCATTGCTGCGATGTTACTTTTTTAATGATTTTTTGGGACACTTTGTATACATCAAATTATTATTTGGAAACCCTACAACTTCTATATAAGACTTTTTGTCATATCCCGTTAAATATCAGACATATTAGACTTCCTTGGATCATTAGGTCACCTCAAAACGTTTGTCTGCCAAGGGGTTGGAACTGTCAAAATTATCTGGCGACTAAGAAAATATCTTCTAATAGGTACCCAAGTAACATATATATATATATATATATATATATATATATATATATATATATATATATATATATATATATATATATATATATATATATATATATATATATATATATATATATATATATATATATATATATATATATATATATATATAGGCGCGCTTGTGGCTGCTCCGGTTGTATCGCTAGCATCGATCTCCGGAGTTAAGCAGTGAAGTGCGCGCCCATAACTTGATGGGTGACCGGCGTGACGGCACGCGGTGTTCTGCTCGGGGGTGAACGAACGGACCGAGCAGCCACCATCCAAGTTATGGAATGATTGGTGTGTGAATGGGAAGGAGTAGGGGTCAAGGTACAATAAGCCTTCAGGCTGCAGTGCACCACCTAGGGGGACGGTCGTCGGACCTGGGTGGGATGACCCCGAAAGGGCGAAAGAAAAAAAAAACATATGTATATTAAATTTGGCTTTAAAAAATACGAACGTTAAGTTTAAGTTATTTAACTTTTGGTACCCGGTACCTGCCAAAGCCTCTATTAGTCAAACTTCATACCATTGCTTCTATTCATGTTGGGAGCATGCACTGACAAACTTTCAACTTTTAGAAAATAACGAAGGTTTGCCGCTCCCGGACATCAAACTGACAAAAACTTTTTTTTTAACATTTTATGTATTCGAAAATAGAGTACTTTATCTTAACTGTCACAGTAAAAAACCGCATTTTTTAACGTCGTTGAAAAATTTACTTAAGCGTTTTTATCCTCTACTGCCTTTTTACCTACCTTATAGCTTTTCCTATTAATGTTCCAATTCCTCCCGTTATTTTAGATACGAATTGTCCCATCCACTTAAAAACTTTAAGGAAAGATAATAATCCACCTCTAATAATTTCCCAACCATCAATAGCAAAATCCAGAATGGGTTGCAAAACGGTTTTAAGGGGATGGATAATAAAGGCGAATACTTTTCTTACAGATCTCATAAGTAACTCTAAAATACCATAAAAAAAAATCAATAAACATTTATTAGCATATTAAAAACTTGACATATCCCATATCGTTACCGTTTTGAGAGCTAAGAAAGATTAGAAAACAGCAAGGCAATTCAGTAAATCCAACGTTAATAGAATTTCAAATGAGATTTGGAAAACTATTTTGCCAAACTTCTTTTACATTCTGTACATACTAGTGCCTGGCCAGGTAATGAAATACACTTCATAATAAAAACCCATTTAAAACCTCTTTAGGGGGTTCCTTTTGACAAATTCATCACGAATATTCATACCACCATATATGGAAGGGCACTTAGTAGCCCAGTCTGTCATTATAACATGTTTTAGGTTTCGGACTGGGCGAACGCGTCACTTTATTTGTCGGACAAGTTTACGACAATGTTTTACATGCATATTCTGCAAAAAATGGTAAGGGTGATAATCACAAATTCATAAGGCTCAGAGACATGTTTCGGGTACCGAACTGTGCGGATTTCGTGAATGCAATTCTTACCATTTTGGCCACAATATTTAAAAGTTGCATGTAAAATAATGTGGTAAAGTTGTCAAATAAAAAAGTGACGCATTTGCTCAGTCCAACACCAGAAACATGCCAAAATTGACAGGCTGGGTTGAAGCGCCGCTTCCTTACATACAGGTTGAGCTATCTAATATGGTACATTGGCGAGTAAAACATTGACAAAGTGGGACTGATGCCCCGCCTCTCACGAAACGTCACAGAATTTGTTTTGATATGTACGCATTTTTCACGACTTCTTATTACCATTTAAACCTTGCCGGTAAACAGTAAACAATAGTTAAAATAAATAATAGTTTAAAAAACTAAAAAACACGCTTTTATATGCAACCGAACTAAAAATTAGAAAATAATTTTTCATTACAGAGTTTGTCACTTCAGAATAAAAGCGTGGGGTGCTTAATATATTAAATGTTATAATTATTCTATTTGCAAATATCTATGAGGGAAAAGTTATGAAAAAATAGTAAAATGCACCCCACGCTTTTTACTCTGAAGTGACAAACTCTTTGTAATGAAAATATGTATGAAAAATATTACTATTTA
>JACEGR010012164.1:0-12434 GCA_014170235.1 Listronotus bonariensis | reverse complement strand
TTTCTAGTTTTCTTACTATTATTGTTAGATAAAACATTTTTTTTTTTTAGTTTTTACGCTTAGTAATAGGTTTCCTATTTTATTGGAATACAAATATAATATGTTTTATTTATTATACATTTTCTTATTTACATTTAATTACCACCACTATTTTGGATGTTTGAATTTAATGAATATAAATAAATTTTCATGTTTAGTTATGAAATTCAACTATCAGATTAATTTTTGCACTAAGTCACCGAGTTGTTATATATAAAACTATGCTTAAAGCATTAAAGTTCTTAGTTTGGATTGACTCTATGTGAAAATCCAATTTATTAGTATCGGCGGTACGTATAGAAGCAGCTTATAGCGAAAACTAAAAGAAATGCAACAAATCTGATTGCACAATCTCGGTTTCGATTTTTGAAACAAATTTGATGGTTAAAGTAAATCATGGCTAAATGTATCGTTTTGGAGATACAAATTGTTTTTTCAATTTTGGCAATTTGGTCTGGCACTTGTTTTACGCTTGATATTAAAAATAAAAGAAAAAAATGTCAATGGGAAAAATTTAGAAAACACTTGAATCTTCAAATCGAATCAAGTCAGCCATAATTTACTTTTACCACTGAATTTATTTTAAAAATTAAAACAAAGATTGTACAATCAAATGTGATCTATCTCTTTTAGTTTTTGCTACATCCTGCAAGGTTAATAAAAAAGCGCCACCTTGTGTATTGAAAGTAACTTAATTCCTACGTTACTTTTTTCTGAGACCTAAAGCCAGTGCCGTATTATCCATTAGGCTGACTAGGCTACAGCCTAGGGCGCCATGAAAAATAGGCGCCAGATAGGGGAGTAATAGGCGGTAGACAGGAGAGTCAAGTGGGGATTTTTGGTGACTAATTTTATAATTTTTCTGTGGCGTTTTGGAATGAAATAGTCGCGAAAAGAAGGGAATGGCCTTTTTTAACACGCTTTTATTAACTTGGGTTGTAACTATCTATCCATCTGGCTATGAATGTAACGGAATCTTTGAGCCTAATTTTAACTAACTTCCAGCTATTCGATTTCTTTGAAACTTTGCACACGTATTAAGGACCCATGACAATGCAATAATCTGCAAACAGTATCCCGTTATCCTGCTTTGGATCGCCAGGAAAAAAAAATTCCATTATATTATTATAACCACTGCTTGATACCACCAAGTGTCATCTGTCACCTGTACGTCCCAGTGGTACCAACCACCGGCCATTTCAAGAGTTCGATCTGAATCGATTTTACTCAAATTTTATATTAGGTTATTTTCAGAAAGTCCATCTGAAAAACTTTGCTACTCTTGACAAAATGGCGAAAAAAATTTTTTAGTGGGTTGCCATCTGTTGGCAACATTCCAAACTTTTATACATACATAAATGCATATCGAACTAAAAATGAAAAATAAATAATAGTTTAAAAAAACTAAAAAACACGCTTTTATATGCAACCGAACTAAAAATTAGAAAATAATTTTTCTTTAAAAAAATATTGTCACTTCATAGTAAAAAGCGTGGGGTGCATTTTACTATTTTTCATAACTCTTCCATCATAGATATTGGCAAATATAATAATTATAACATTTAATATATTAAGCACCCAACGCTTTTTACTATGAAGTGACAATATTTTTTTTAATGAAAAATTATTTTCTAATTTTTAGTTCGGTTGCATATAAAAGCGTGTTTTTTTAGTTTTTTTAAACTAATATTTTTTGTCATCAAATTTTGTATCGGGTGGTGAAAGAAGGCGCCTGGCAGTCAAAATAGGCGGTACGGATGAAAGGACCTTAATTTTTTTGGTGGAAAATTAGGCGCTCCGGGAATTTTAGCCAATGGCGCCTTAAACACTTAATACGGCCCTGCCTAAAGCCATATACAGCAAATATGCTAATTTATTTTTTAATTTCAGATATTACATTTAAGATAACCATGAGAAGAAAAACTCTCTTCTACACAGTAAATCTTATCATACCGTGTGTCGGTATTACTTTTCTTACAGTGTTGGTATTCTATTTACCATCAGATTCTGAGAGAAAGTAAGTACCTATGTGACATTTTAAAAACTAGATAGTAATAATTCTGACACATTTATGGTAATTTTTTAACTTTAAACATCATATTTTTTAATACCAATTTATTTTAAAAATCGAGATTATGCCTAAGCAAACCCAGTCGTAGTTATTAATTATTAGGCATACATTTTCAAAACTGAAAATGACGCAAAGACAATTTTGATACTACAAAATTAGGTAACAAAGAATTATTTTTTATTTATTTATTAAATATTTACTAACATACACATGTAAACAAGTTAAATTTGAGAATTTGGGAGAATATTATTAAAAAAATTATTTTATTTATCGTATACTTAAATAATTTGCTGTATCCTCATTATTAAATTAATTAAAAAAGCCTTAAAAAGAATGTTTTAGTAATAACCATATGCCTTAATCTTCTACACAGGGTATTTTCTAACTACGGTACGAAACTTAACGGGGCTATTTCTTATGTCTTTTTATGAAAAAAGTTCCTCTAAACATATTTCCGGACTTGCTTTATTTTTGAGATACGGGTCGTTAAAGTTTTCCAATTTTTTTAAATATCTAAAAACCCTTTTTGTATGCTTATTAAGTGTAACAAGGCGCTTGTAAAGCTCTAGCTAGCTTAAGATTATTGGATTTAGTTGCGTCCCAGTGGGCACCAAACTATCGGTAAAAACATTTAATCTAAAGTAAAAGGAATAAACAATTTCGATCTTAGTAAATGAGAAAAATATTGATTTTTAGTAAAATACACGACTGCTTATTGGATTTAAGTAAAACAGTTGTTTTCCTTAAATTAAACATCCAAGTTATGGAATAAATGGTGTGTGTATGGGAAGGAGTAGGGGTTAAGGTACAATAAGCCTAAAGGCTGCAGTGCACCACCAAGGGGGCAGTCGTCGGACCTGGGTAGGATGACACCGTAAGGGCGAAAAAAACCAAAAAAATAAACTTATTATTTTTCTTTCATTTTATAAAAACAATTTGTTTTCGATTTATTACAAAAAAATGTACTTTTTAAATAAAACACTCTGTATACTGCATCACCATTAAAGAGATATGATAAAGAACTTTAAGAAAATACCAAAATTGATAGGTCTGTCTCTTATAGTTTTGGAATTATGGCATCAAAATCCAAAAAAAAAGTAGATATAGTGTCTATTTTTTCTTCGACACTAAACTAAGTGCTATTAGCTTAGAACTGTAGGTCTACTGGAAATTTAACATATTTTTGAGATTTGGATGGCTATACTTTTTAAACTATAAAAGATAGATGTATCAAATGTGGTATTTTCTTAAAGCTTCCTAAAATATCTATTTAATGGTGATGCAATATAGAAAGTGTTTTATTTAAAAATCTCAGTTTACTATAAAAAAAGGATCGCTAAATTTCCGAACCTATTAAAAAATGGATACATCACATGTGAACTTGTTCTAAAGATCTTTAAAATATCTTTCGAATGGTGATATAATATACAGGGTGTTCCATTTAAAAAAAGTACATTTCCTGCAATAAGTCGTAAACCCTATGTTTAATTGTTTTTTGTTGGCAGCACGTTAATTGGCGGAAAAAATACTACATTTACTACTAATTTTATTGACTTTGTATCTTGAATAATAATAGGTTAGCAATAGTGCCGACATAAGTTTGATCACCCTGTACGTGTGCATATTATCTAAAATGTGATTCTTACAAGCGCAATATCTAAAAAGTGAAATTTTATAAAGAAAAAACTATAAAAACTATTTTTGTAGAAAATTTTAAGATATACTTATATAACATTTTTTACCGGCAAAGCATTGGCAAAAGGTATCAGAAAGACATCAAAATGGGCAATTGACCGTTATTGGGCCACGTGCTGCAGAAAATGTGATGGCATCCATCATTAATAAGTTATGATGAAAAAAATTAGTTTAGGATGATGGCATTCATCATTAATAAGTTATGCTGAAAAAAATGCATTTGGGACGATGGCATCCATCATTAAAAGGTTTTGAAAAAATATGCCTTTTAGATAATGGCATTAAATTATTTTTTTCCTAATGACAACAAAATGCATTTTTACCATCCAGGGAACTAAAATGTGCATAAATAATGCACATGCATAATGTGTGTTTATGTACAGGGTGTGCCATATAAAATTAAATACTATAATTTTGGAAAACCATAAGAGATACAAGAAAAGTCAAATGCAGAAGTTGTTCAGTGAAATGTATTTTTTTACAATTTTTATTGTATCTCTAATGGTTTTCCCAAAATTATAGTATTTAATTTTATATGGGACACCCTGTACATAATCACACATTATGCATGTGCATTATTTATGCACATTTTATTTCCTGGACGGTAAAAATGCATTTAATTGTCATTAGGAAAAAATAATGTAATGCCATCATCTAAAAGGCATATTTTTGCCAAAACCTTTTAATGAAGGATGCCATCATCCTAAATGCATTTTTTTAGCATAACTTATTAATGATGGATGCCATCACATTTTCTGTAACACGTGGCCCAATAACGGCCAATTGCCCATTTTGATGTCTTCTTGATACCTTTTTGCCAATGCCTTGATGGCAAAAAATGTTATGAGTATAACTTTGGCTTTAGGTACTATTTTAATAAAACTTATTGTTTCTGAGAAACATTGAAAAACGTAAAATGTTGACCTTTTGACTCCGAATAACTGTCTTACCATAAAGATTGATGGGGACTTTTTGCATAATATTTTAAAAAGATAAACCTAAGGTATTCACGGAAATTTGGCTGTTGTGGAATTTTTGTTTTTTCAGTTTTCAGTATTCAATATTCAAGGGTAAAGAGATCATTTATTTGCAACTAAAACTTAAAAGAGATAGCAAAAACTAGTAATAATTTTTGCATAAAATGTAGTATACAACGTCACCTATTTGTAAATACTTACATCCCTATTACTATAAAAATGTATTATATTTTAGGTAACATTATGCGTATCCATCCTTCTCTCGCTGACTGTCTTTTTCCTTCTGCTTGCCGAAATTATTCCACCCACCTCTCTAGCAGTGCCACTGTTGGGAAAATATTTACTTTTTACTATGATTTTGGTAACATCTTCTATTTGGGTGACAGTATGCGTGTTAAACGTACATTTTAGGTAAGATTTATATTACAAATATAACAGGTGGCGCAAATTACTTACCCAATAAAAATATTTTCTTTGTTTAACAAGAGGCGTTGTATGCCATCGATTTTGAAATTTGTAAACTAAACAGAAATAGAATATTTGATTTTGCCCCAAAGAGAATTTCGTTTCGATTTTCTAGTCGTGGGATATCCACTGGACAAACACACTAGCATTTAGCCTCTTTCTTTTGAGAATAGTGATTTAACACCCTTAGGAAACGGCCAGACTAAAGAACGTGTGAACATTAAGCGAGAAAATCTTAATGCGTAAATACAAGTGGTGACACCGACACTAAGCGGGCGGGCGAAAATTAACATACAGCCTTCGCACTACGAAAAATCGCTCGTTTGCTTGTCGCTTGCGCGCTCTTTAGTCTGGTCGTTTCCTTAAACGTCAACTAGACGAATTTTGGTAAATAAAGTTATATGTAAAATACTGTAAAACGAACTTAAATATCATCAACTTTGGCTACAGCCACTTGACCGATATTATTCTTCGCGATTTAATAAAGAAAATATATATAAACATTTAAAATATAATAGTTTCCTTTTATTTATAGTTATATAGTTGTTATAGTTAATTTGCTGTCTTAGAAAATCGGGTGGAAGCTTTTGCGCTACTATATTTTATATAAAAATAATAATAAATTAGTTATAATTTAATTATTTCTCTATATAAACTGCTGCTCAATTCAACTGCAACTGGAAATTTTTTTGGTAAATTTCAAATCGTTATTACTCTTAAATAAAATGCAATAGCAAAATGCGGCTTTTACCGTTTTGTATGATAACTTTTTTGGAAAAAATGGCCATTTCACTTTGTGTAAATTTTCACTTGTTTTTATTCTACGGGGTGTAATGGAAAAGTCCGGTTTTTACAAAAACTTTGTCAAGAGCGACATTCTACAAAAAAATAGTAATTTTTAATTATATAGTGTTATTCAGTAGACCATTTTGAAAAAACAAGTTTGTCAGATTTTTGATATCTGCTCCATTTTTCATGTTATAATTTTTTTTTCAAAAAATTGATTTTTTTCATATTGTACTTCCTGTATTTAACAGTTCTCACAGCGATTAATTTTTTTAGATAATTTTAAATGTACATAAGTACCCTTTTAAAACTGTATTAGAATTTTATTTCTAAAAAATTATTAACGCGTCAGTAGCGTCGCAAATGTAACTAAATTTTATTTTGGTAAAATTTCAATTCCCAAAGTTTCTGTGAGCACCACATATTCTGTATTTAAGATTTTAATTGTTTCTCTACAATTTTTAGAAACTACGGACATTTATCTCGGGACGGTTTTACTTTTTTATAAAAAGTCATCAGTAGCGTAGATATAATTTTTCTTCTGAATGCTCTTTTTACTTGACAGAGGATTATTGCATGGAAGTAGTAATTTGTAATTCGGGTTATTTTAGGGCATTTATCGATTAGCTTAGAACAAACGTATACATTTTTTTGAAATCTTAGTAAATTTAGAAAAAATATACAGGGTGTTTCGAAAAATTAAAGTTTCCACATTTGTATTTTTTTAATAAAAGGCAGGGTGTGAATCCTTAGATGATTTTACGAAGAAAGTTCAACATGAAAAAATCAATTTTTGAAAAAAAAAATATAACATGAAAAATGGAGCAGATATCAAAAATCTGACAAATTTCTTTTTTCAAACTGGTCTACTGAATAACACTATATAATTAAAAATTAAAAACTATTTTTTTGTAGAATGTCGCTCTTGACAAAATTTTGTAAAAACCGGACTTTTCTATTACACCCTGTAGAATAAAAACAAGTGAAAATTTACACAAAGTGAAATGGCCATTTTTTCCAAAAGGTTATCCTACAAAATGGTGAAAGCCGCATTTTGCTATTGCATTTTATTTAAGAGTAATAGGGATTTGAAATTTACCAAAAAAATTCCAGTTACAGTTGAATTGAGCAGCAGTTTATATTGGCATTTATATTTTGCAAGTCACTTTAATTTTACTACCAAGATAAAAAGAAAACGTAGCTTTTATTCAGATTGTTTTCTTTTAGATCTCCATCAACTCATAAAATGTCTCCCATGTTTCGAAAAATATTTCTTCAATTTATGCCTAAAATTTTAATAATGAGAAGAACAACTTACTCTATTCCGGAATATGACGATTCTCAGCCACCCAGGGGATACTCAAATGGAGATATGGATTTGCAGTAAGTAATTGTTTATATTAGGAGAAATACTTTGCATATAATTAATATTTGCTTAATTATTTAAAATTTTAAAAGTAAACTGCTTTTAATTGGTTTTACTTAGCTTAACCAGTTCATTTGTTATTAATTATTTATTTGTTTGGGTCAAATGTAGTAATTGGAATTTTATCCCCTTCCTGACGACCGATCGATCTGAAATTTGGTACACACTTTTAATCTTGATGACAATGCAATATTATACATTCTTTATGATTTTAAATTCAAGATGGCCGTGGATACAAAATGCCGGTTTACATATTTTTCCACAACTGCCTTAATATGTTTATGAAATGAAAACGCTTGATTGGTAAAATAGAGCTCACTATTAAAAAATTAAAATCCAAGACGGCCGGCGCTACAAAATGGAGGATTACATGTTTTTTCCACAACTACCTCAATATGAGTATCTAATGAAAGGGCTTGATTAGTAGAATTAAGATCATTCTGAATTAAATGAACTGAATAGAGTGATGTTGATACTTCTTATTCTTTTAAGTTCATTTATTTCAGAACTAGCTCAATTCTACTAATCAAGCCTTATTATTAGACACTCATATTAAGGTAGTTAAAGAAAAATATGTAATCCGCCATTTTGCTTCGACGGCCATCTTGAATGAAGAATGTATTATAGAAATATATAAAGATTGGTGCGATCTGGTTGCTAGTTTTTTACCGAAGAATTTTTTAGCTTTTAATACAATAAAACCGTTTAACATATTTTTTTAACTATAATTTATTTATATCTTATATGGAAACCAATGACATCACATAATGGTCCGGCCACGACGTATTGCTGCTGTGAATTTATTTGCGGCCAACGAAAGAGAGAGAGGTCCGAGAGAGAGATGGGGCTAATTAAGGCAAAAAGTCCGGCAAGTAATGGAATTTAAATGGGAATGTGGGGTTTAAAATATATTTTCAGAACATTGTGCTTCTTTGTTAAACTTTTTCGACTTTTTATAAATAGATTAATGAATTTTTAGTTATTTTTGTTACTATTCTTGAGTGTTTTTTATTAAATACCGCTTACTTCAATTTTAAATTAAAATATTTTTTTTGTATATGGAAAACATTTGTTTATCCTTTGTCCAATGTACTTTTTATAATTTAAACGTAAATTTTGTGTTAAAGTAGCTATAAAAATAATAAAAAAATTAGAGTTTTTTGTAAAGTTTTTTTAGTATATGCGGTGTTTTATTGAACTTATAACACCAGTAAATAATAAATAATAAATTGTATCTACTTAAACATAACAATGAAAATATTATCTAAACAATGTGCCTTTTTGTAGTGCCTACCTGTGGAATTTCGTAGTGTCGCCTTTTTTCCACCTTGTAGAGCAATTTATAGCTGCACATGAGTGAACCAAATTGAACAACAACTATAGTCAAAAATTTTGATCACAATTAACTTTACTACACAAGAAATTACTTTTAAATTCAACTGCTTTCTAACGGTAAACAAATATAAATTCACGTTTTTGCCGTAATTAGCTCCATCTCTCTCGCACTATTCTGGCATCAATAAGCGATCACGAGGGCCGGTCCATTATGTTATGTCATTGAGAGAAACAGAGAAATAATCCTTTTTTTCTTAAAACTACTATTAAAAATCATATTTTTTTTTTACAGAATAAACATGGGCGAACCGTTTACTAGTGATTTTAAAATAACTACTAGAGAACCAAGTTTTGTTTTACAAAATGCAGATCAGGATGATATGAAATTAAAGGCTCATTCTTCAAGTAAGTAAACAACAAAAACATTTGCTGGGTATTTCAAAGATGACAAAAGACAAAAAGTTTATTAATGTTAAAATACCAAAAAGGCTTACATACGTCAAGAGGTAGATGACAATGTAAAATGCTATTATATAATATTTTATAATATATTAAAAAAAATATATCTATATACATTACAAATTATAGTACAATTTAAAAGATTATACATCTAAGAACATTGATAACAAATTTACTCGCATTGACAAAAACAGATCTAAGAACAGAAGAGACCATACATGAAGCAGTAAACCAAATTGTTAGGCAATCATGATCACTGAAATTACTTTTGTAGTATTCCTCTAAGGAATAGAAACATTTTGTCACTAAATATTTTTTTAGCACCATTTAGAATTTTTTGGAAGGTAACTGAGTTATAGATTGTGGTAAAACATTATAAAATTTAGGACCATAGTAGGATATACCTGTCCTAATTTTATTTATTCGATGATATTCTGGGTATATGTTCTTTCTATTTCTTGTTAGATGGAAATGCTTGTCTTCGTGTGTCATGTAGGTTGTGTTGTTGTCTTTCATGTAAAGTAAACAATGCAAAATGTATAAGCTAGGAAAAGTTAGTATGTTTAATTCAACAAACAGAGGCTTGCAGTCGGCTCTGTAGTCTACTCCCTTTATGACACGTATAGCCTTTCGTTGTAGTCCAAAAATACGCTTGCCATTTGGAGCATGGCCCCAAGCAAGCAATGCGTATCTAACCCTTGACTCGAAGCATGCGTAGTAAGCTGTTAAGGCAACATTTAAGGAAACTGAAAGTGATAAGTTTCGAAGTGCATACACACATGAAGTCAGTTTTTTTGATATATAGTCAATGTGTGAGTTCCAACTTAATTTGGGATCAATGTGGATTCCTAGGAAACGAACCGACTCGAGCGAGTTTATCTGCCCAGCACGCCTTAATGTAAAATACATATACTCAGTTTTTGCCTCATTTAGGCTCAGCTTATTTGCTGTGAACCAGTCAGTAACGATGGTATTTACAATGTTATGTTTTCAATAATACTACTCTCTTGGACTTCTATTGTCTGTCCATTTTTAAATGATACAAAACGATGTTCACCGAAGCGTAATAAATCCGTTAATAATACAAGATAACGAAATTTCAAAAAGCTTAAAAATAAAGCGTTCTTTCTCACTAAAGCATTATTATCCTATAAAATATCGGTTTAGGATACAATATTTTTTATTATTGTATCTAAACCATGCATGTAGCAAAGCTAATGTCACCTGTAGAGAACGCAAACGACGGCCCCCATCACGCGACTGTAAAGAAAATAGCCCAGAAAGTGAACGATCATTTTGGCGATGTGATCAAGTCCGTTCCCATATAACATTATTTGCCGGCGTTGTACATTTAATTTACTGGCATTGCCAACACTCTTTAATAGCAAGGCATTGGCAAAAAGTTATCAAAAAGACGAGGAAGTGGACAATTTGCCGTTATTAGGCCACGTGTTGCAGATAATGTGATGGCATCCGTCATTAATAATTTATGATGAAAAAATGCGTTTGGGATGATGGCATCCATCATTAATAAGTTATGTCAAAAAATGCGTTTAGGATGATGGCATCCATCATTAATAAGTTATTGGCAAAAAATGCGTTTGGGAAAATGACATTTATCATTTAATAAGTATTGCAAGTTTTATAAGTTTAATGTCCCCAAAGTTAACACGTTCGCTACCGAGGGTCATTTTGTGTTTCGACCCCATAAACCACTTTATTATTTTTTGTAAAATTACTTTATTTTGATGTTTATTGAAGTGCTAATTAGTTGTAGTGTTGGAATTCAACATATTTGAGTGTTTATTTAACCCGACTCATATATGAGTCGGTGGTCCATTTTATTAAATTTTTTTTGTAAATAGACCTCAAGTCGTAAATAAAAGTTACTTTCACTAGATATAGATATTTGCTAACATTATATAGGTACATTTTTGATATCAAAAATCGTTAATAAAAAAATAATTCTAAGAATCTAAAAAACTAAACTAAAATCTAAAAAAATATATATATATTTCTTGTACAAAATTTTTGGCAAAAGACTACATAATTTTTTTTTCTAAATATCTAAAAGAAATAACTAAAAAAAATTGCTTCTATGATATCTTTGACATAAAAAACTAAACAAAAATATCTTCTAAATATCCAAAAAATGAACTAAAATAAATACTATACTTATACTAAATGCTACACCCAGACCACCTGACACACATACAGAGCCAAAGCATTACACAGACCGTGTTTTAAAACAAAACCGCTACAGGAAACCCCGAATTTTTAAACTCGCATTTAGTATTATAATGTAGCCGGCTCACATTTGAGCCGGCGGTCTATTTTAAAAATTGTACTGGCTCATATATGAGCCGCTTGGTAACGAACGTGTTAAATAACATATTTAGAATTTTGTAATCGAAAAAAATTAGAAAAATGGCAGGAAAACTTTATCAATAAAAAATTACATAATATAAATTTTTATACCGTAACAATAAACCAAAAAAAAATAAAAGTATGTAATAAAATAAAAAAAAGATAGTAAATCAAATGAAAACACTTTAAAATAGTAAGTATTTACACTCAATTTTCAGATCCAAAACATAGGGAGAAATCTTTAAAGAGGTTAAATGTCAAAAAAACTATGAAATATATATATTTTTTTATTAACATGTCTTTCAAACTTTTTATAAGGCAACTCCCTAATTTCATATAATTTTTTTAGGTAACTACAAATTTAAAGGTTTTAACCAAAATGTTTACAGCTCTAACAGTCTACTTGAATAACCCGCCTTCTTGACTAGCCATCACCAATTGGTTTATTGTTTCTAATGTTATTGATGACAATATGTTTTGAAATGCTGTTTTATACAGAACGATACAGTTATCAGTTACAACGCGGAATACCTTTTTTTTAAAAGATTTAGGGATAAACGGTAAAACCCAAATTATCAATTGTCAGCCCTGTTTTTAAAAATTTACACAATAAACGGAGATAAATAGTCTCACCCTGCATAATCCTTGACTTACTGAGACAGCCTTTTGCCCTTATGGAAAGAAGTATTAGTATAAGTTATTTTGGTTGCCAAATATCACTGATTCCTGTGTCCGAAAAGCTACTTTTTTTTTTTAAATCAACTTTGAAGGTCAGTAACTCTCTAGCGGAGCACAATAGACCATGTTATTTTTG
>JACEGR010012163.1:0-12435 GCA_014170235.1 Listronotus bonariensis | reverse complement strand
TTTTATAAAATTTATTTATTTTTATCGTTAAGAAATTATATTTAGAAAATTGTTATAGGTTAAAAAATTAAAAATGTTATTTTTTTGTCCTGTGCCATTTTTGTAAGGGTTTATTTTTTGATCTCTGGTTTTATTCAACACACTACCCTTTACTTGTGGCCGTGAAATCCCCTACTTAAGTCTCTTTATTTGTTTCTAAAACACCCTGTTTAATAAGGTTTAAGCCGAGTTACTAACGGCCGTAGCTCACCCAAGCTCTGACAAGAATATTTGTGCTAGTGACTGATAGTACCCACTTAAAAACCAGGTTATCCAGTCTGATAAATATTTGTCAGAAGCTTTGTGAACCCGGCCGTAATTACTATAAAGATATACAGGGTAATTTTTATGATTGTACTTTTCTTTTAACACTGTATAAAATGCAAGAAAAAAAATAAATAAAATTATGTTTAAAAAACGATTCCCTTCCGAGTTACAGGGTTTTTAAGTTTTAAGAAAAAAAATCTTTTTAATGTAACTGCTTTTTCGTCAAATTAATATTATTTTTAAAATTCCTTTTTTTTGGAGTTAATTAAATCTCATAATATTTTTCCATACGACAAACTGTTTTTGTTTAAAAAAATAAAAACCATTTTGATGCATAGCAAAATCGCTTAAAATCTGATATGTTGTTGTGTATGTAAAATTCGTTTTTGTCTAATTTATATCAATTAAGGTCAGATACTTACAAAACCATAAATGTGCTTTTTTTTCAAAACATTAACATCCTGTATCTCGGAAAAAGCATTTTTGAACATAATTTTATTTGAAAAATGAAAAATTATTATTTTCTTGCATTCTATACAGTGTTAAAGAAAAACTACCAACTTAATAATAACCCTGTATACATACTACCCGTTGAATAAGCTATACAGGGTGGCCCACCATATTCGACACGGTCTTTAGCTTGATAACCGTGGGGTTTTTAAAAAAGTAAATACTGAAACATATACAGGTCGGATAAGACCACAGTATAAAATTATTTTACTCTATACAGGATGTCTCAAAAAGTGTGACGTATCAAAGTTATATTTTT
The DNA here is from genome assembly GCA_014170235.1 of Listronotus bonariensis. Classification (NCBI taxonomy): domain Eukaryota; kingdom Metazoa; phylum Arthropoda; class Insecta; order Coleoptera; family Curculionidae; genus Listronotus; species Listronotus bonariensis. The sequence continues at coordinate 11,360 of JACEGR010012163.1, read as the reverse complement.
TAAATGGAACAGCCTGTATTTTATGACGATTTTAGATTCTACTTTAAAAAATAATTTAAGTTTGTTAATAGTACCAAGTGTCTAATTTTATTTGTTTTTGTGATATTTGATTTTTTTCAAAATGCAGGGGTGCAATTAAATTAATTTTATTTTAACAATATAAACTCCTTAAACTTTAAAATTTGTTACAAGATTAGGAAAAGTCTGCCTTATCATACGTAGGTCATATCGAGTTCATAGATTATACAGGGTGATCAAAAAATAATTTCAATTTTTTAGAAAGTCAAATAGCAATATCTCTCTTATTTTAAATGGAATACCCTATATTTTTTACACCACATGATGACAAACCAAATGCTCTTTCAAATGGTGTATAGGTTGCCTTTACCTATCTTTTATACTTTTCAAGTAAATTCCGTTTTAACATGTTTTTATTCCAAATGTCTATTTAAATGTAAGTAGGCTGTGATATAGCTGTGCATATTTACTAAGCCGTTATTGCAAAATGTAAATTTGTTGGAAAAAAGCACAAAATTAAAAGATTTTGTATTATCTGCCACTATTTTTAAAATTTACAGAAAAAAATTCATTAGTTGCTTATAATGCTACTTTCATTAACACTTATTTCAGCTGAATGTGGTAATGATAAAACTTGTGTTTTTAAACAATCCTAATAACGCCTCCTGGTCAGTTATAACGACATTCTGTGACCTAGAACTCGTTTCTTCCATTATCCATAATCACTGTGTCAAATTTTTCAAAGCAACTATTAAGGTTATCAGATGGTTTCTCACTGGAATATTTTACAGGATTAACTCTAGACTAAAGTAAACCATTTTTCAAATCCTACCAGTATTATATCATCTTGTTGATGTAGAAGAAGGGTTTTTATTTAAAATCATTGAAATTCTTTTTAAACTGACTAAAACACTAGTAATCAATAAATGGTCGTTGTTATTTTCTTAAAAAAATATTAATGGCTGCTATGTCACAGCCAACTTTAATTTAAATAAACATTTGGACTAAAAATTTGTAAAAACAGATTTTACTAAAAAAGCACAAAAGATAGGTATAGGCAACCCATACACATTTTGAAAAGAGTATTTTATTTCTCATCATGTGACATAAAAAATACAGGGTGTTCCATTTAAAATAAGAGATATTGCTATTTGATTTTCTGAAAATTGAGATTATTTTGATCACCCTGTACAATATTTGATCTTGATTTGACCTACGTGAAGCTCTGCTGAACTTTTTCTAATCTTGTTACACCTTTTAAAGTTTACAAAGTGTTAAAAGTGTTAAAGTAAAATCAATTTAATTTTACCTCTGCATTTTTCAAAAATCAAATATCACAAAAACAGGATAAATTAGGACACTTAATACTCAAAACAAACTTGAGTTATTTTTTAAAGTAGAATCTAAAACCGTCATAAAATATAAGTGTTCGGTAAAAAAATATATAACTTTGATACATCAACACTTTTTGAGACACCCTGTATAGACTAAAATAATTTTATACTGTGGTCTTATCCGACCATGTATATGTTCTAGTATTTAATTTTTTAAAACCCCATGGTTATCCAGCTGAGACCGTGTCAATATGATGAGCCACCCTGTATATTAGTGTTTATAATATTATTTATAAGCTGGCATACAAAGAATTCTTTATTAATAAGTACGTATGGTTTTCAGGCAAATAATTTTGGACCAGATTTTGAACCACCTGAACTGGACATTTATACAGCTCAAGATTTATATTTGACAAAAATGATAAGTACTCAAAATTGTGGGTTTTCTTAGCGATTCGGTAAGTGCCATTTAAAAAATAAGTAAGCTTAAATATCCAAATAAAATATTTGGTTAAACCTAATAATTATCTCTTAAAACCAGTCTCAGGTATTAAAATACACCCTTTTAAGTTACAGGGTGTTGAGAATGTTGTTAAGAACATATATCACTATTAAAAATATACAAAAATAGTTTCGGAAATTCCTCGCTCTCAAGATTTAGAATGTTTTTGCAAGATTTTTGCCCCATATTAGAGACATTTTGCACCCCTTATTTTGCAATTCCGTTGTGGTTAACGTTATTCTGAGACTGCGCAGTAACGCAAACATGATCCGTTATCGTTATTAACCATACCGGACTCCTTTAATTACGGATGAATACCGAAGAGCTTATCGTTATCGTTATTGTTAAACTGCGTGGTTGCCGGATTGTAGAAATTTTAATATCAATTATTTAAAAGGTTAAAATTGTAATGCCGTATTAATTAAAATATCATTTATACCTGGGCTTTAATTAACAAAAAATCTATAGCAGTAATAAAAATCAAATAGTGTTAAGAAATTAAAACGGACTTGCACTTTCAACGGATATTCTAAATCAGTAATTAATTTAGATGGTACAATCTGGCACACTTGCTTTTATTCTACTACCAAACCCTAACCTTACTTTTTGTGTTTTGCTTATACTGTATTGTTTGCATCTACTTTAAAAAACGAAATCAACAGAAGTGTTTGCATATACATATTTAAATATCAATTTATATCTTATGAAGAATAAAAGTAAATACTGATTTTCGTTAACTTAAAATCGGTGAACCACAGGCAAAAATAACGTTATGTCTCGAAAGCGCAGACGCAAAGACAAATTTCTTTAAAGAGGCTGCAAAATCTCTGTCTAAAACTGCTGCCGTAATCGTTATGTTTAATAACGATAACCATAGGGAGGCCAAAAAACGTCTGTTATTTTAAGAGGTGCAAAATGTCTCTATTATTTTATGAAAACTCCATTAAGTGGCCATTATGTATTGACTCTTTAAAAGCAAGTCTAAAGTTCCGTTTTATGTTTAATGGAAACGAATAACCATATTTTTTGTGGCTTTTACTAAAAATATTTTAAAAAATTCTGTGGTTATTTGTGACCATTTTAAGATTAAAAATATATAAATAATTAAAAATGCTGATGACCTAAAAGTTGATGAGTATTTTTAAGTTAGCAACAACGTCCCAAATAACATTTTATTGATAATGGCAGTCGTTATGATAAGACTACTTAGATAGTTTGATTTTTTATAGTTATGGAAGATTCTAAAAAAATAATTAGTATGATTAATTGTTTAAATTACAGAGTTTTTAATTTTTGTCGACTACTAAAATTGTTTTTCTTAGAATCAGTCTCGACTTATACATTTATACTAATCATCCAAAACAAAAAAACAAAAATGAAAAAACAAGTCGTAAGCTATCTAGTAATTTTTAGAGATTAAAAGAAACATTTTTAAAATTATTTTTATCAAATAAAAAAGCGACAAAATATAGTTGTTGTTGTATTGTGTATCTCGCTCAATTTAATGCATCAAAAACTCAATCATGTTCCTTGTCGCGGAAAAAGTCATCAAACACTCACCCTTTGCTTATGAGTGGCCAGGTTTTGCAGAGCAAGGACACATTCAATCTTGTGGGCATCTCATTTGAGAACAACCTCAACTAGCATAAACACATCGTATCTATAGCCACGGCGGCTTCCAAAAGCTTGGGTTTCTTTTCCGAGCCAAAAGTATTTTTCCCCTTCTAATTTATACACTTTGTATGTGTCCCAAATTCGACCCTCTCTGGAATATTATTCTTATGTCTGGGGAATGGCGTCCCCCACAACCTCTTAGCATTCTTGATGCCATTCAAAGAAGAGCTGTTCGTCCTATTAATGATCCTCTACTTACTGAAAAACTTCCTTCTCTTGCCCATCGTCGAGCTGTAGGAGATCTATCGCTCTTTATAGATACTTTCACGGCTTCTGCTCCGACGAGTTATCCAGTATAGTTCCTCCACATGCAACTCCCAGCAGAGAGACTCGTGGTGCTGCGCGTATGCATTCCTATACGGTCCAACTGGACAAGCCCTGAACTTCCCACTTCGTTCCTTCTTTTGTCCCTAGAGTTTCTAGAATGTGGAACCTGCTGCCCGCGGAGGTCTTTCCTTTCCCCCAAATCTTCAAGTATTTAAGTCCCGTGTCAACAAACTCCCTCTTACCTCGCTTAAGACACCCACGGTACGTTAGTATTTAGGCCTTCGGCCTTCGTGAATTGTCCGAAGATAAAAATAATAATAATAATAATAACTTTAGAACAAATAAATGAATCAGGATTCGGTTTTCACAGACAGCCATATTATTTTTACCTTTTTTAATCTTTTATACCTTATTCTTATAAGCAAGCATTTTGCTTCTTTTTATTTATATGGCCCAATATCTTTACCAACTACAAAATAAGGGTACTTTGAAGGTTACTTGAATACATTATATAAATGGCCATATTTTCAAAATAATAAGGTTAGATATACTTAATGATAGAGACATTTTGCACCTGCACCAAATAACAGACGTTTTTGGCCTCCTTATGGTTATCGTTATTAAACATAACGATTACGACAGCAGTTTTAGACAGAGATTTTGCAACCTCTTTTAAGAAATTTATCTTGCGTCTGCGCTTTCGACACATAACCTTATTTTTGCCTGTGGTTCACCGATTTTAAAGTTTACGAAAAATCAGTACTTAATTTATTCTCCATAAGTTATATATTGATATTTTAATATATATGCAAACAGTTCTCTTGATTTTGTTTTTTAGAGTAGATGTAAAATGTAAACCATACAGTATAAACAAAAAAGCAAAACACAAAAAATAAGGTTAGGTTTGGTAGTAAAATAAAATGCAAGTGTGCCAGATTGTAACATGTAAATTAATTACTGATTTAAAACATCCTCATAAATGCAAGTCTGTTTTAATTTCTTACCACTATTTTATTTTTCTTACTGCTATGGATTTTCGCTAATTATTCGCTTATGTATCAATGATATTTTAATTAATACGGTATTAAAATTTCAACCTTCCTAAATACTTGATATTAAAAATTCTACAATTCGGCAACCACGCAGTTTACCAATATCGATAACGATAAGCTCTTCGGTACTCATCCGTAATTAAAGGAGTCCGGTATGGTTAATAACGATAACGGATTTTAAGGTCTTTTAAATATCTATTTAAAGGTAACATAATATACAGGGCGGGTCATTAAAAATGTATACTTTTTGTCCTAACCTGTATATTATCACCATAATTACCATTAAATAGATCTTTAAAGGAGCTTCCATAAAATACCACATTAAGTACATCTAATCTTTATTAGTTTCGAAAATATGGCCATCCAAATCAGGTATTTAGGTAATTATTAAAATACCGTTATTTTGTAGTATGTAAAGATATTGACTTTATGTTCTAGAGTTATAAAGTACGCATCAGGAGCTTTAAGATGATGTGCTACAAGCCCCCTTTTCAATTTTTTTTTCAAAATCGCGCCCAACTCTCACTTCGACATTTTTATGCCATTTCTTGCCTAAAATTTGGTTTATGTTGCCTTACTAAAGTCCCTAAATTTTTATAAAAAATAACAAACAATGCAAAGTTAGAAGAGGTGTTCTGACTTTAAACAAGTTCTGTACTGTTTTTTGTAAAATATTGTTTAAATATAAACAATACAATCTAAGAGTAAATACAAATACTTTCATCTTTATTAATAAAAGTAATTAGTAAAAATCATAACCTAGATTTGAACAAGTCCTTTGATACTATGAGAAAATTAAAAAAACATTACATATCTTATATTTTTTATTGTTTCCATTACTATATCATCATTTTCAAATATAAATTATCCAATAACATCTACTACTCCTCAGCAAAAGTCAATTTAAAAAGCATTAGACTTTGTTGAATGACAGTTTAGTTAATATAATCTATATATATATATATATATATATATATATATATATATATATATATATATATATATATATATATATATATATATAATAAAACTAAAAAGGTACCTTAACCCAGAACTTATATTTTATTGAAGATGAACATACAAAAGAAACCGAATATTTTGGAACCACCATCTTCATCTGAGTGAAACCAGTTTTGAAGATATACCATGGATTATAGTGAACCACAGAAACCTACCCATAATTCTTTGGTGACCATGAAGTTATTGATTTTAATATAAAGAAAAGAAAATTTTGACATAAAAATGTGTCCCCTAAAAATAAAAACAGACGTGTTTGAGTATTATTTTTAGTGTACGAATAACGTAATTATAAGGTGTGGCCAGAGTTGGGCAGAATACTGAAAATCGGTATACGAATACGAATACCGAATGAAGAAAGTATTCGAATACCGAATATTTGAATACTTCAAAGAAAAAGTATTCGAATACATGAATACTCGGATTCGGTATTCGAATACTGAAACCGAAAGAGTTCGAATACTAATAAACAAAACCTATGATAAAATTAAAGACCAAAAAAGGTCCTTACCTCTTTTTTCTATTTTCCTTCCCTTTCTTATTCAAATCATGAAAATTTAGTATTCAGTTATTACTTACACTTTCTCAGTATTCGAATACTCGGAACGCCGGTATTCGAATACTAAAAAAAAAATATTCGTCGAACTCTTTATTTTTTATTTTTTTTTATCTTCTTGGACAAACCACGAAGGCTAAAAGCCTAAATACTAACGTACCGTGGGTGTCTTAAGCGATGTAAGAGGGAGTTTATTGACACGGGACTTAAATACTTGAAGATTTGGGGGAGAAGGAAAGACCTCCGCGGGCAGCAGGTTCCACAACCTAGAAACTCTAGGGATAAAAGAACGAGACAAAGTGGAAGTTCAGGGGCCTGTCCGAGTTGGACCGTATAGGGATGCATACGCGCGGAACCACAGGTTTCTCTGTTGGGAACCGTAGAGTGGAGGAACAATGCTGGACAACTCTTCAGAGCAGAAGCCATGGAAGTACCTATAAAAAGCGATAAATCCCCCACAGCCCGACGATGTGCAAGAGAGGGAAGCCTTTCTGTAGAGTGAAGGATCATTAATAAGACGAACAGCTCTTCTTTGAATAGAATCAAGAATGCTTAGGGTTGTGGGGGACGCCATGCCCCAGATATGAGAACAATACTCCAAGGGAGGTCGGATTTGGGACACATACAAAGTGTATAAATTAGAAGGGGAAAAATATTTTTTGGCTCGAAAGAGAAATCCAAGCTTTTTGAAGCTGCCGTGGCTATAGATACAATGTGTTTATGCCAGTTAAGGTTACTTTCAAATGTGACGCCAACAAGATTAAAGGTGTCTTTGCTCTGTAAAACTTGGCCGCTCATAAGTAGAGGATGAGTATTTGATGACTCTTTTCGCGACAAGGAACATGATTGTGTTTTGGATGCATTAAAATGGACGAGATTTTTAGCGCCCCAATCCAATATTAAATTAAGATCCTGCGAAAGAGATATCTGCATCGCTCTGCGTTTGTTTTCCAAGTCAGGTTTAGTAATGGGTTTAGGAACCTGAAAACTGGAGTGAAGGGTACTATCGTCGGCGAAACTATGAATGGAATTAGTTGTGGACGAGAGAAGGTCGTTGATGTGAAGAAGAAACAATGTTGGTGCCAGAACTGAGCCCTGAGGGACTCCAGCATTTACTTGGTGAAAGCTTGAAGAATGGCCGTCCACAATAACTGATATACGACGATCAGATAGATAACTAGAGAGCCAAGTACAGAGTTTAGTTGAAAAACCATAGGAGGGAAGTTTATTAAGAAGTGCGGCATGCCAGACTTGGTCAAAAGCTTTGGATATATCAAGAGCAACGATCTGGGACTCACCTAGAAACTCAAGAGACTTATTCCAGCAGTGCGATACGAAGGAAAGAAGATCTGCTGTAGATCTTTTGTGGCGAAATCCATACTGCCTGTCATGCAAAATTTTGTGTTTTTCTAAGTACTTAAGAATTTGTGAATTAATTAGTTTTTCCATTACTTTACAAAGAACTGAGAGAATTGAAATTGGTCTATAGTTAGATGGAAGAGATTTAGATCCTTTCTTGGGAATAGGTTGAACACGTGCAGCTTTCCAGCTTTCCGGAAAGATACCTGTGTTGTAAGAAATTCGAAAGAGCCGAGTTAAGATTGGTGCAAGTTCTGGAGCACATTTTTTAAAACGATTGCTGGTATGCCATCCAGCCCAGACGATTTCTTGGTGTTAAGGGAAGAAAGGATACGCTTAATGTGTTTTACCTTAAAAATAATATCGGGCATTTTATGAGGAACTGGGGTAACCGCTGGAATTGGATGATTTACGGGAGGGTCAAGGGTTGAATTGGCAGCAAATTGTTTAGCAAATAATTCTGCCTTTCCTTTAGCGGTAGAAACAATTTCATCTTCCAAAGCTAGTGGCGGAAAAGAACTGGTACAAAAATTCCTACTTATGTTTTTCGCAAAGGACCAGAAAGATTTGCTGCCATTTGAGCAAGACAGAACTTTGTTTTTAATACGATTGTCGAAGGAGTCTTTGGTTTCAGAAATTGTTTGATTGTAGTAGTTTCTTGCTTCAATGCTGGCCTGTCGATTTTCTGGACTAGGATCCTGTAGAAACTTTTTGTGAGCATGAACTTTTAAAATTCTAGCTTTATCACAAGATTTGGAAAACCAGGGTTTGTTATTGGATTGTTTGGGGTTCTTGATGGTGTGTGGAATATAGGTTTCAATGCCCAATTGAATTGATTCCGTCAGTTGATTGCAAATTTCAGAAGGATCACCAGAAGAAAAGCAGATGGAATTCCAGGGGTAAGTGGCGAAGAAGTCCCTCAGGCCATCCCAGTCGGCTGAGTTGTAGTGCCATACAGTGCGTGGTGGCATGTATTCATTTACCTCGGGATGTGCAGGGTAAGATATTGTAACTAAGCCATGATCTGAGCGACCTAGGGGAGCTGTGACAGATGTTCGATAGAGTTCGGGGTTGGTAGTAAGAAAGAGATCAAGGGGATTTGAACTATGATTTGGAACTCTAGGAAAGTAGGTGGGTTCCATAATAAGGTTGGTAAGAGAGTTACTGACTGCGAAGATTTCGGCTGCTCTGCCTTGGGGGTCAGTTTTTGAAGAGCCTAGCCAATCCTTATTATGTACATTGAAGTCGCCAAGCACGATTATTTCAGCCGATGGAAATTGAGAAATTATGCTATCGATCTTTGTTGAAAGAAAGTCAAAGAATTCGACATAGGAATTATTAGATGGGGACCGGTACAAACAGCAGATAAATTTAGTTGAAGACCTAAGGGAAAGTTTAAGCCAAAGGATATCGGGCCTACCCGATTCAAGATTGGAAACTCGAGCACAAGCCAGATCGTTGCGGACGTAAGCACATACGCCACCATGTGGGCGGAAAGACGAAATAAGTTCGTAGCCTGGAAAGAGAAGGTGGCTGGTTGAAGATTTAGAACTTATTTGTGTTTCCGTTAGAAACAGTATGTGGGGCTTAGATGACTGAAGGTGATGGTGAACGGAGTTTATATTGATGTTAAGCCCACATATGTTTGCAAAAGAAATTAAACTTCTCGATGAAGGCCTCCCGGATGCACCCCTCGCCCGGAGATCCGAATGGAGGGTATTTTACCTCCGGAACATTTTACTTCCGGGTGTGCCGCCATCATTTGTACATAGTTTGGGGGTTAAAAGGAAAAAAAAGAAAAGAGAAAGAAGGAAGAAGGAAAACTGACTCACACACCCAGAACCCGAAACGTCCGTTAAGACTTCTACTTCTTCTAGTATTCAAATAAAGAATACCGAATACTGAGTAAAATAGTATTCTGCCGAATACCAAACACACAAATATCGGTATTCGAATACTATTCGAATACCGACAAAAGTATTCTGAATACTATTCAGAATACTGAGTATTCGAATAGGACCCAACTCTGGGTGTGGCTCGGTTTTATTGTAATGCACTGTATATAAAGCTCTACCATAGTTTTAATATGTAGAATATGTTTGGAACATATTTTTAAAAGGGTTTTTAGCAAAAATTTGTCTGTTATTAGGGATGGCAATGATATATCGATTATTTTCAATTACCGATTTATTGGAAATTAAATATTGATAATCTTATTCATTATTTACCGTCTCGATATATCGATACATCGATGTCGACTATTTTCATTTGTGAAAAATAAGTCAAAATTAAAAAAAAATCACTTAAATTTTTAAAACTCAAAAATGTTGTACAGTTAAATAAAAAATAATAATATTAGGGTTATTTTTACTATTAGGCCGTATTTATTTACTCTCTACCTGTTAAGAAAAAAAAATGTAATATTAGATAATTTAGCGATATTTTTTCTCTCTAAAATACAGGTTGGCCCACCATATTCAACACGGTCTGTAGCTGGATAACAATGGGGTTTCAAAAAAAAGTAAATACTGGAACATATGCAGGTCGGATAAGACCACAGTATAAAATTATTTTGGTCTATACAGGGTGTCTCAAAAAAGTGTGACGTATCAAAGTTATATGTTTTTAAATGGAACACCCTATATTTTATGACGGTTTTGGATTCTTCTTTAAAAAATAACTCAAGTTTGTTTATAGTACTAAGTGTCTAGTTTTATTCGTTTTTGTGATATTTGATTTTTTAGAAAAATGCAGAGGTAAAATTAAATTGATTTTACTTTAACACTTTTAACACTTTAAACTCTAAAATGTGTAACAAGATTAGAAAAACTCTCCCATATCATACGTGGGTCAATTCAAGATCAAATATTTTACAGGGGATCAAAAAATAATTTTAATTTTTCAGAAAATCAAATACCCATATCTCTCATATTTTAAATGGAACACCCTGTATTTTTTACGTCACATGATGATAAATAAAATACTGCTTCCAATGGTATATAGGTTGCCTATACCTATCTTTTGTGCTTTTTCAGTAAAATCTCTTTTTACAAATTTTTAGTCCAAATGTTTATTTAAATGAAAGTTGGCTGTGACATAGCAGCCATTAATATTTTATATAACAACGACCATTTATTGATAACTAGTGTTTTAGTCAGTTTAAAAGAAAGTTCAATGATTTTAAATAAAAACCCTTCTTCTACAACAACAAGATGATATAATACTGGTAGGATGTGAAAAAAATGGTTTACTTTAGTCTAGAGTTAATCCTGAAAAATATTCCAGGAGAAACCATCTGATTCTGGCGTTATTAGGATTGTTTAAAAACACAAGTTTTATCATTACCACATTCAGCTGAAATAAGTGTTATTGGAAGTAGCATTATAAGCAACTAATGATTTTTTTCTGTGAATTTTAAAAATAGTGGCAGATAATACAAAATCTTTTAATTTTGTGCTTTTTTCCAACAAATTTACATTTTGCAATAGCGGCTTAGGCATAGCTATATCACAGCCTACTCTCATTTAAATAGACATTTGGAATAAAAATATGTTAAAACGGAATTTACTTAAAAAGTATAA
>JACEGR010012162.1:0-12437 GCA_014170235.1 Listronotus bonariensis | reverse complement strand
ATAATAAACCAAGCAGAACTTAACCAAAACCCACTACCATTACTAACTTACATTTTTAAATACGGTCCTGATACTTTAATATCGAAATTTCAAACCCAATTTTATTTTAAATTCACATTATGGTTTAACCATAGTACGGACCTATATTTCTCAGAATTCGCCAAAAATAGTAAGTTCTACATTTTAAACCAATACATTAGTTTAGTAAAATAATAACTTAAAAATCCACAAATAATAAATGATCAAATGATTTACTTAAAAAATAACATTTTTTTACGGAACTTGTTTTAGCTTTTGTCTAGTCAGGTAAATCTAACAACAAGCAAGATATATTTGATAAATTTAATCTGTAATTTATTTAAAATATTAGAAACACCTTAAAATCAAATAGTTAAGTTGGTAAAAGATAATTTATTTTTCTTCGCATTGGCAGTATGATCAATACCTCCTAAAACATATTAGGAGGTATTGGTATGATGGTAAGATCGTTAATCTGCGTAAATGCAGAACAACGTTAAAAGCTTTTGCATGATAATTCTCAAATTAATGATCATACCACCATACCGTCAATGTTAAGAAAAACAAGTTATCTTCGACCAACTTAATTATTTGATTTTAAGGCTTTTCTGAATTTTAGATAAACTACAGTCAAAAATTATCAAAAGCCAAAAAGTTTAGTATTACTTTTTTATTTAAGTAAATCATTTGTTCGTTTATTATTTATTCATTTTTAAGTTATTATTTTTTACTAAACGAATGTATTAGTTTAAAATGTAGAACTTACTATTTTTCCAAATTTTGAGAAATACAGGTCCGTATTACGGTAGGACCATAATGTGAATTTGAAATAAAATTGGCTTTGAAATTTTGATATTAAAATATCATGGCCGTATTTAAAAAATGTAAGTTAATAATGGTAGGGGGTTTTGGTTAAGTTCTGCTTGGTTTATTGAAGTTATTTATTAACTTAAAATGTAAAGTAAGTTATTTTTAAAGAACTTCCAAAAATACAGGTTCATATTAGGATTAATCGTCAATATGTAATATATCATTAAATTTGAAAAAAGTTGATGATGGTCCTTCGAAAACGAAACGTCGCAATTCAAATAAAATACCACCATTGGATAGAGCAAAAAAGTTGCAATGCTAAAGTGCAATTTATTTTAAAATCCAATTTTAAATAAGACTAGTAAATAAATAAAACCAATTTCTAATTTGGTTTTTCCGGATATCTCCGGAAATACTCGGAATTTTATAACTTTCTAAACAGCATATTATTAGGCACACCTCAACTTTCGTCCCATTAAACCGACTTCGTATCTATTACCATTTTCCAAATGCCCATACTGGCCCTCATTATCTTGGACACGTTGTATATGCCTACTTATTGTTTTTTTATTTTTTTTTTGTAATTTCCATATTTAATAATTATAATATTGATTTTACAGACCCTAACTGATCTATACTTGAGTTTTTGGTCAAGAGGTCAAAAGATTTGAAGAAAAACAGGCTTTTTACATTGTAAAAACTTTAAAATGCATAATAAAACAGTCCTCCTTTAGTTTTAACAAAGTTTAAACAAAAGTGGGCGTTCAAAAACATTTTTTATTTAACTCATAAAAAATAAATAATAATTAGGTGAATTATTACGAACTGTATTAGGCTAACCTGACATTGATGCACATGACTGCCTACTAGTAGTTTTGATAAAAACGATATAAACTTTTAGGTACTTTATCACATATGAAGTTTATTGAATATTCAAATTTAAATGGCATGTTTTTTATAGATGTACAAAGTATATTAAGGAATTGTCAATATTTAAATATAAAATACTTGTAATACTTATTTATACAGGGTGTTACAGAATGTTGTTAAGGCAATTATGGTAGATTCTACATCAGAAATTATAAACAAAATGTTACTATAAATATTGGTCCGCAAATTTTCTCGCTATTAATATATTTTCAATAGTAGAATCGCCCTAAATTCTTCTTAAAAATATTCTGTAACGCCTCTGTATGTGCTTTTAAGCAATTGAATCGTTTATTTCAAAAATAGCATAAGTTAAAAGTATACAATTTTGACATGAAGGACAAATTTGTGTTATTTGAAAAATATGCTTGAATTAAAAGACACCACATTTTTTTAAAAAGCAAGCATATAAATACAATTTATAAATAAAAAGACAAATTTGAATTGGGATATATACTGTGTGTCTACAAGTTGGCGTCATATGGAAAACTTTTTATTATTAATTTTAAGAAAAAAAACTTATTCTTTATAAAGAGTTCTGCATGATCCAAAACATAAAATACAATTATCAGATATCAAATTGTGTCAGTCATGTACGAGGTTTGGCCAAAATGAAATTTTTGCTTAAGAGTTAAGTACCTGTATTTATGCTGACATCGCAAATTGTTATAAAGAAACGATGTTTAGAATTGAAAATTACTTTTAAATATGCATTTTGGTTCCTTTCCAAAAAATTCTGCGAGAATCGACAAAACTAAAGTTTGTACATTAGTGCATTGTACATTCTTGTCAATATGATAAAAATAAATTTAAAAATTTTATTTGAAACTGTCCTATTATTTATAATCATGAAATGTAGTGCACTAATGTACAAACCTAAATTTTCGTTATTGCAGAAAAAAAATGTTTTTTGTGTAAATTAACAGAATTTCATATTTAGAAGTAATTTTTATTTCTTAACATCTTTTCTTTATAACAATTTTTAATATTAGCATAAATACATGTACTTTTCTCTTAAGCAAAACACTACATTTTTTGGTCAAAGCCCCGCAGATGACTGATACAATTTTATTTAATATCTGATGGTTGCTTTTGAAGTTTTGGATAGTTCTAGTTAGCTCTTAGTTTTTTTTTTTTTCGTAAAATCAGTAATAAAACAGTTTCCCATATGACGCCAACTTACGTAGTTACCACCCTTTCAGGGTCATCCCACCCAGGTTTCGACTATCGCCCCCTAGGTGGTGCACTGTAGCCTTAAGGCTTATTGTGCCTCTGACCCCTACTCCTTCTCATTCACACACCATTCATTCCATAACTTCAAAGAAGGGCTGTTCGTCTTATTAATGATCCTTTACTTACTCAAAGACTTCCTTCTCTTGCCCATCGTTGAGCTGTGGGAGATCTATCGCTCTTCTATAGATACTTTTACGGCTTCTGCTTCGACGAATTATCCAGTATAGTCCCTCTTCTTGCAGCTCCCAACAGAGAAACTCGTGGTGCCGCGCGTTTGCATCCCTACACATTTTAATTGTACAGGCCCCGAACGTCCCATTTCGTTCATTCTTTATCCCTAGAGTTTCTAGACTGTGGAACCTACTGCCAGCGGAGGTCTTTCCTTCCCCCCAAATCTTCAAGTTTTTAAGTTCCGTGTTAACAAACTTCCTTTTACTCTGCTTAAGACACCCACGGTACGTTAGTATTTAGGCTTTCAGCCTTCGTGGGATTGTCCAAAAGATAAAAAAAAACTTGGATGGTTGCTGCTCGGTCGTTTATGCCCGGAGCAGAACACCGCGTGCCCGGTCACCCATCCGAGTTATAGTCGCGCTCCTCGTTGCTTTCGTCCGGTGATCGACCAGGCCGACCCACCTGAGTAAGCTCACAAGCGCGACTTAAAAATACCCCTCTTTACCTGCTCAGTAATTGGAGTCTCTGTTAAAAAGGTTTTTTTTTGTAAATGGGGAGATATAAGGGATTTTGTAAGTTTATAAAATAAATAAACTGTGCGTTATTTACATACATTTTTTGTAATTATTGTTACAGAACTCAAGGGGACTCGCTCTATGAAACTCTAGCTTTACCAAAAACTGCTTCAGCAGACGAAATAAAGAAAACGTATCGTCGTTTGGCACTTAAATATCATCCAGATAAGAACCCTAATAATCCAGATGCAGCTGAAAAATTTAAGGAAGTTAATAGGTAAACATACAAACATTTTCTTATTAGGTACCGCTCATCTTGTGGACACTTATACCGGGTGGTGCGTCGCCTACTGGAATATAGGAAATCTCATGTAAGTTTTACAGGGGGTTAATTATTGGCTCCCTGTACATTTTGTACATATTGTAAATGTAAAAACTTTTTTTGAAGAGGACCAGTCTGACTAACTCTCCTGTCAAGTTTTTAATAATTTTAATAAGTGAATCTTTAATCAATTAAATGTAATTGCAAAATTACCAAATTTTTCCGTTTAAGTAAAACTATACAGCAGCCACCAGTAAACAGACAACCAATTTTTTATAAAGCTTAGAAGCTTAAATCTTAATACAGCCGAATAGGTACAAGAAATGTTTTTTGGTAATTTTCTTAGAAACCTGCGGCAACTCTGATTTTAACGAAATTTGGTATACGGGGGTTTTGGGGCGCTGATCACGAATCTGAAAGATTTTTTTGGCGGAAGCGTTTCGTTCTCGAGATATTCATCATCAAAGTTCAAATTTGAACTAAGCTTATTTTACACTATATTCCCCTTCTTTTTGCACCAATTCTTGATTTAAAGCAAAGTGGCATCAAATATTTGATTTTCACCTTTCTAAACCCCGTTTTTCACGTTTTACATTATTTTTGCATTAAATTGCGTGGCTTTTCTTTGATCATGCCGCAACCATACATACACATAGGGCTTCATGGCACACTGGGATTGAAATGATTCAAAGTATAGCTATGCAATTTAATGCAAAAATAATGTAAAATACGTAAAAAAACGGGGTTTTAAAAGGTGAAAATCAAATATTTGTGCCACTTTAGCTTTAAATCAAGAATTATGTGCAAAAAGAAGGGGGAATATAGTAAAAATAGGATTAGTTTAAATTTCAAGTCTGATGATGAATATCTTAAGAACGAAACATTTCCGCCAAAAAATCTTTCAGATTTGTGATCAGCGCCCCAAAAACCCCCGTATACCAAATTTCGTCAAAATCGGAGTTGCCGCAGGTTTCTAGAAAATTACCGTTTTTTATCAATCTTACAAACATTACATTCAAAGTAAAAACGCGTTAATTTTTTTTTATTACACTTTTTATTTAATGTAGCAATTAAGTTCAACTAATAACAGTTACTACTATCGATCATAAAAAAAATAATTTTATGATACTAGACTTAAATTAAACCAATCGCAGTATCTGAAATAATTTCAATTTATTTTCCCATCGAGTCTGTCTGGTCAATTTCAACCATTAAATGTATTCCAGTACCATTGTATGATGTTTATTTACCTCCTTGCCCAACAACCTTCATACTATAAAGTGACCACATTTTCAAGCATAGAAAGCGAGACAACTGGAGAAAGATTGAAATTACATGGAATTATTTGATTTTTTCCCCGAATTTTTTTATGAGCAAAAAAAAAAGGTCCTCACCTTTCAAATGTCAACTCATTCCCCCTAATTTTTGAAGAGCCAAAAATTCCTTTTTTTTCTTTGTTTACACTTAATTCCACCACAAATCGGGACATTTTCTAAAAATGTCTCTTTATTTCTTTGTCTTTATTTTGGATATCCTTTGGGCTCGAGCTTACTTATAATACGTTTATAGTTGAAATGGCCGAATGGGCTTGGCAGGGGAAATAAATGGAAAACATTTCAGATACTGCTCAAAAACTGTTTCCCGCATAATGCCACTTAATTATGGATACTTTATCGTCTTGATTGAATAATACAAATTTTTCTTTCAAATACTGTCACTGATTTATTGTCACTTTTCCACATGTCAGTGACAACATTCATTTTACAGGTGCCTGTTTGGTTTTACCTGAACCGAAACTTTAGTTATTTTGACAATTATATTTAATTGAATAATTCAAGATTCGCTTATTAAAATTTTTTGAAACTTGGTACAAGGGTTTGTCATATTGATCTCTTCGAAAAGTTATCTTACATTTTTTCTGTAAAATGTACAGGAAAGCCAATAATTAACCCCCTTAAAATTTACATGGGATTTCCTATGTTCCGCTCGGCGAGACACCACCCGATATAGTCAAATTTTTCTCATTTAAGAGACCATTCCCTTACTAGGCAATTTTTTTAATTTTCTGTTTTGTTTGCTACAGGGCTCATTCAATTCTAAGCGATCCAACGAAAAGAAATATTTATGATAACTATGGTTCCCTTGGATTATACATTGCAGAACAGTTTGGAGAAGAAAATGTCAATGCCTACTTTGTTGTAACGTCTACATGGTGCAAGGTTAGTGCTTTTTACAAGTTTGATTTTATTTGATATGGGAATTTCAGCAAGGTCATATCGTTTGCATTTCTCATATTTTAAAGAAATTTGAATATGCACTTGTTTATTTTTTTTCTATAATCTTGAAGAACAGATGAAACAGAATTATTATTTTTTAAAAACTAGACATCTTTTATGTATCGATTTAGTTTCAAATGTCTCTTTTATAAATTTTAATAAAATAGACTTTGTATTAATTTTTATTAACTGCAGAATTAATTTAATTCAAATCAGAAATTTGATTTTTTAATTTAAAATTAGAAAGACAACAAGTCTAGCAGTTATTACTATTTTTATAATTAATATTATAAGAATTGCATTAAAAAATCTCAAATGATGATCTAGTGTCATAGAGACCTATTGGTTGCAAAGATATGATAAGGAGAAATAATGGTATATAATGTATGCCTTATCATCGGTGGGGGAAGCTGCTATAGATTTTTAAATGTGTCAAAAAAATATTATTATTATTTTGGCTGGTGGAAATCGTTTGGATCGTATCAGATTATATGTTTTTCGTTATCCTTGAATTATCTCTGCTTTCTTTATGTATTTCTCAAATTGTCAGGTTAGTAGAATATATGTCGCAGGCAAATGTTTATTTTAGACAAATGGCTTCTGCCTAGGCTAATGCCTTCTACCTGGGCAAATGGTGTGTTTTCATTTTTAAATACTATTTGCCTAGGCAAATGCTATTTGCCCAGTCAAATAGCGTTTTATTCTATTTGCCTAAACAATTTTTAGGCAAATGGATATAGAAATATTTTCATAACCAGACGGCTATGCATAAACTGTCACATTGGGGAGGTCATGGTTAGTTCTGGGTAAATAAATCTTTTTTTAATTTCTTAATAAGGCACATTACAAAAAAGATTTTACTAATGAAAACTAACCATGACCGCCCCAATGTGATAGTTTGGCATGACCATCTATAGCGCTTCGAACCATTCAAATTACACGTGCTTTTGCTTTTTACTGTAGTCTGCAAAACACACTGTACGCCTAATATGTCTATCAGATATATCATTTGCCTAACAAGGACCACGGCAAATGCATTTTACCTAGGCAAATGGCCTTTAAATAAAAATTATTTTCATGAAGTTATTTGCCCAGGCAGAAGTGCGTCTGCCTAGGCAAAAGCCATTTGCCTGTGACCATTTGCCTGCGACATATACACTGTTTAGCATGAAATTAACACACCCTATCTTAATCTGACGCCCCGAAAATGTCTGATGGATATATTTTTATTTTTATAATTGGCCCTGTATAAAGGGGCTCATATTTGGTGAAGGTACTTAGCCGGGTACAAGGTATCCTCCGGTATATTAATCTCGCTCGCGCTGTAGTAAATCCCGAAATCCCCCATTGGGCTCCCCTCACCATAGTGAAGTATTTTAATTCATTTTATTAACAATATAATGTTATTATTACTCTAGATAATATGTTTTATATGCACGACAAACAACCAAAAAACATGACAAAAACCAATAAATAAAAAAAATAAATAAAACATTGGTGATAATACTGCTAGTTATCTGTGTAAAGAATAATCAGTTTCTATAATTAAAAATAGTTTCTTTTTTATTAAAAATTAATACAAGATCTTTTTTCCTAAAATTTATTATTTAATAATTTTTTTGTATCGCTCTCTAAAACAAACTAATAAGTAGGATGTCCTATTTGGAAAATGGACGTCCTACTATTCAGTTTATTTTAAACTTGATACAAGTATTAAAATAACAAATTTTAGGAAAAAAAAGAATCTTTTGTATTAATTTTAATAAAAAAGAAGGCTGACACAGTACTTAGAGAAACGTTATTCTTTTACACAGGCATTTCAATGTTATTTATTTTTGACTATTGGTTTTTATCATTTGTCGATATATTATATTATCTAGAGTAATAATAACATTATATTGTTAATAAAATGAATTAAATACTTCACTATGTTAAGAGCCCAATGGACACAAAGTTTACAGCGGAGAATTCCTATTCGCTGCCAGCCATACCATCAGGGCCAATATAAAGTAAGGCTGCTATCCATCGGGTGATGTATATGATAAGGGCAAATGCTTTTGCCTAGGCGAACGCCTCTACCTGGAGCAAGCCACATTTAAAAGGCCATTTACTAGATACATTGCCGTGGTCGATTGAGCCTATTAGGCACGACACAGTGTTTTGCGAACTACAAAAGCACGTGGCGAAATGGTTCAATATGGTCATGCCAAATATCATTGGGGTCGGTCATGGTTAGTTTTCATTGAAGTAAATCTTTTTTTGTAATGTGCCTTGTAGAAATTAAAAAAAATTTACCAGAGTATATTTCCCAATGTGACAGTTATAATATAAACCAGTATGAAATACTATATCCCATTTGCCTAAAAATTGTTTAGGTAAATATAGAAACGCTATTTGACTGGGCAAACTATAAACCAAATGAGTATTTTAAAAAATGAAAAGCAGGTAGAGGCGACCAACTAGGCAGAAATAGACACTTATTCTACTATTACGACAATTGTATAAAGAAAGCGAGACGTAACGAAAACATATAATGTTTTGATGTATTTCCGCCAGCAAAACATTCAATAATATTTTGACACATTTAAAATCTGGCAACTTCCCCCACCATGCATACGTACCATTATTTCGCATATATCTTTGCAATAGTGCTCTATGACTGAATCATCATTTGGTACAGTCTTATATTATTAATTATAAGTAATCTTTAGACTATTGTCTTTCTATTTTAGAATTAAAAATCAAATTCTGATTTAATTAAATGCAGTTAACTAAAGTATGCAAAAGTCTATTTGGAAATTTACAAAGAAGACATTTGGCTCAATCGATACATAAAGATATCTGAATTTTAAAAATAACAATTCTGTTCATCTGTTCTTCAGATATAGAAAAATAAATTTCTTTAAATATGAATATGACGTAATTCCCATATCAAACTCGTCAGGCGTAGTAACTGCGCCATGAACACCACGGCTGAGTGAGGCTGCGCGATATTATGGTTATCATAAACTGGATCGCAAATGAATTTAAAAACAGAAAGGTAAAGAACCCGCTGGTAGAGATCTCTTGGTATTTGACTATATCACGATGATCGCTCAGAGCTATCATCCCAATAATAGTACAAGGGGAGTTAATTCGCTTTCTATTCATTTGCAGAAAATAATAAAAATTAACCGAAGAAGATCAAAATGACAGGCCCACTTATGCTGTTATTCAGTGGCAAAGTGGCAAAGTTTCGGTTTAGGTAAAATGCAAATGGGCACCTGTAAAATGAATGTTGTCGCGACATGTGAAGAAATCAGTGTGACTGAGCCCCATGACCTTCAATCGACGATGAAATAATATGTAAGTGGCATTATACGGAAACAATTTTTAGTATCTGAAATGTTTTCCATTTCCCGCCAGCTCGAGCCCAAGTATCAATGAGATGCAGAAATGTCCCGGTTGTGTGGTGAAACAAGAAAAGGAATTTTATTCGCTCAAGACGGGAGAATGGTTGACATTTACCTTTTGCTCATAAAATTCGAGAATAATTCCATCAGTCTTTCTCGGTTGTCTCACTCTATACTTGAATGTGTTCACTATAGTAATTGTTGAGCAGAAGGCGTAAATATCGGCAATGTGCTGGAATACGACTAATGGTTAGTGACCAGACAACTCGATGAAAATAAATTGAAAATTATTCGGGCTCTGCGATTGGTTGGTAGGGTCTGGTATCATAAAAATTATTTTTTTATGATCGATAGTAGCCAACTATTGTGGACGAACAGCCCAACAAACAAATAAAGTGTAATAAAGAAATTAACGCGTTTTGAATGTGTTGCCAGATGATAAACGTGGTCTCTAGAAACCTGCGGCAGCTCCGATTTTGACGAGAATTTGGTATGCGGGGGTTTTTTGGGGCGCTGATCACAAATCTGAAAGATTTTTTTTGGCGGAACGTCTTCGTTCTCGAGATATTCATCATCAGACTTGAAATTCAAACTAATCCTACTATTTTGCTATATTCCCCCTTCTTTTTGCGCACAATTCTTGATTTAAAGGCTAAAGTGGCACAGATATTTGATTTTCACCTTTTAAAACCCCCCGTTTTACGTATTTTACATTATTTTGCATTAAATTGCATAGCTATACTTTGAATCATTTCAATTGAGCATGATCAAAAAACCCTCATTATGCAAAAATATGTAAACATGAAGCTGAGGTTAAAAAATTAATATTGTCAAGAATTGTGTATACTAGTGAAAATGCTTTGTAAATTTGAGCACGATATCTCGAGAACAGACTGCTAAGTGATCAGCACCTATAAATTTCGTTAAAAATGGAGGACACAATTTCTAGAAAATACCAAACGCTCTTACTGGCAGAAGCTTCGCTTTATAAGATTGGTTGTCATTGGCTACCATATATTTTAGCAAACTTTGGTCAAAGACTAAACGACCAGAAGTAAAGTGACAGGAAGAGACAGTCATGCTCTCTCCAAAAAGAAAGTTTTGTTTACAATATATACAAAATGCAGGAGAAATAATGTCGAATACCTTAAAGCACATGAATTTCTATAATTATTGAGCTGTATAACTGTCACATGGCCTAATAAGAAAGATGTTTGTATGTTTACCTGACCAACTTTCCGCTAAATTTAAATGTTTGGGGTTCTTTATCTGGATATTAAGTGCCAAACTGACATTACCGTTAGAAGCAGTTTTTGGTGAAACTAGAGTTTCATGAAGCAGTCTGGTATGTGTAAGCCAACCACGGTTGTTGAGCCTCAAACTACAGAAATCCCCATCTCCCATTTACAAAAAAACTGCTGTGAGAGCAGGCAAATTTTAAGTCGCCGCCTTCTCCACTCGAGTCACCGGTTAGCGCCTGGATGGGTGACCCAGCGGCGCACGGTGTTCTTTCCGGGCAACGACCGAGCAGCAACCATCCAGGACCCGCATCAACGGACACGAGTGAAAGCAAGCCGTACCGTGGGTATCTTAAGCGAAAAGGACTCAACACGGAACAAAACGAAGGAGAGAGACCTCCGCGGCCTTCCGCGATCTAGAAACTCTGGGGATGGAGACGAAATGGGAGCGTTCGAAGATGAAATCAGGCCTACGTCTGTTAGCCTGGATGGTTCGTCGGCCGTAAAGAATGGTCCCGGCGATGAGACGGAAGAACTGATGGCTCAAAGGATCGTTATAACGAAGTTATGGAATGAGAAGGAGTAGTCGAGGCACAATCTTTAAGTGCACCGCCTGAGAACGTAACAGTGGGCGAAGGTAACAACAAGTGTATGGGGGAACTGTTTTTATTACTGATTTTACGAAAAAAAAAAAAAGACTAAAGGTAACTAGGCTTTATCAAACTTCAGAAGTATTTCATCGATATCAAATAAAATTGTATCAGTCATCTGCAATTTAAACAATGTGGTATTTGCTTAAGAAAGTACATGTATTTATGCTAATATTAAAATTGTTATAAAGAAAGATGTTAAGGAAATAAAGTACTTCTAAATATGAAATTCTGTTCAATTACAAGCTGACTGCAATAACAAAGGTAAGGTTTTATGCATTAGTGCACTACTGCATGTTATAATGTAGGACAGTTTCAAATAAATTACAAATTTATTTTTATCGCGTATTAAAGAATGCGCAATACAATGTACAAACTTTAGTTTTGTCGATATCGCAATTTGGAAAGGAGGCAAAAAGTAAAAGTGGTATGATAGCATCGTTTCTTATGGCAATTTGCGATGTCGTACATAAAATACAGGTATAACTCTTAAGCAAAAATTTCATTTTGCTGTACATGACGTGATGTTGTAATTTTTATGTTTTGGATCTGAAACTTCTTTTATAAAATAAAGTTTTTCTTAAAATTAATAATAAAAAGTTTACATGTTACTAACTGTTATTCAAATTTGTCTTTGTTTATAAAATTGTATATGCTTGCTTTGTCAAAGCATATTTTCAAATAACATTTGTCGCCATGTCAAGAGCCTTTATGCTATTTTGAGGCAAACGATTCCAGTAACTAAGCGCTACATACAAGCGTTACAGAGGCAACTATTCGCCATTATTTAATTTAATAAACTTTCGCTTAATATAAAAAGTTATATCGTTTATCAAAACCATCAATATCCGGAACAGCCTGGATTACTCAATTCTGGCCATTATT
>JACEGR010012161.1:0-12438 GCA_014170235.1 Listronotus bonariensis | reverse complement strand
TTAATTTAGATATTTTTAATACCGTTTTAAAAAGTGACTTAGTTGTTAAAAATATATGGGACTATAATATAATCCTTTACTAATAATATTTTCTTGGACTTCAATTGTCTTTATGTGTAATTTGTTAACATTTTGGTAATATGTATCTCCGTGTTTTATTAGGTAACTAATCATTGCTCGCTTAATATTAGTTCGAGATACACACTAACCAAATTGTAAACAAATTTTAAATATTGGCAATGGAAGCCCAAGAGTATTATTGGTAAAGGGTAATTAGAAAATCCTATAGGTACATTCAAATGTTAGGTTTATAGTACATATTAATCAATGTTAAGTCAGGTACACGTATTTGATAACAATCATAGAATAAACTGGGATGCTTCAATCATTTTAGCAAAGAAAACTTGTTCTAAAAAACGCAAAATCAAAGAAAGTGCGTATATATTATTAAATAAAGATAATTGTGCATCAATTTCAGTTAATTTAAATAACACTTGGTTGCCTTTGCTTGATACTGAAGTATCTTCAGGAAGACTAAAAATTAACTAACTATTCACCTTTTTGTAAAATAAACAATCAATACACCAGCACACCAGTTATCTATATCACTATGACACTATAACCAAACAAACATATTTTGACATTTAATGTCAAAGTTTTCAGAATATCCTAAAAAACATAAAAATTTTAAATTTTAAAACCTAAATAATAGTAAATTTTTATTGTTATTATTTTTATTCCATTTATCTTGACAACGGTGGCAGATTTGCCACCGAAACGTCGATTTTTAATTATCTTTTTATTTGTTTATTTTTTTTTTTTTGGTTTTTTAGTACTTTTAATTTTATTTTAGGTGTGTACCCAAATAAATACCATCCATTACATTTGGGTACGTTACATAAAAATACTTTATGCGACATCTTCTGACCAACATACAGGAAAAAGACCTTGTTGCGGATATTTGACAGTCGCATAATAAGCAAATACAATGTCTACAGTACATTCGATAAGAGGTTTATTGTATCACGCGGTATGATGCTTAACATACAGGTAATGTTTTTGTGCTTGCTGGGGTATAATCCTTATTCTTCAAATAATCATTGAAAAGCTTTTTGAATTGTTTTGCATTTGCGCAGATTAAGAACAATACCGTCAATGTTAAGTAAAACAAATTATGTACCATCAACTTAACTATTTGTTTTCAAAGCTTTTCTAATATTTTTAAAAAATAACGTTTAAAAATTTTCAAGGATGTTTTGCTTGAAGTTAACTTTAAAATTTTAATGTTAAAATATTAGGATAACATTTAGAAAAATAAAGTTTATGTTGGTCCCACAAAAATGAAACGTTGCATTTGAATATCACCATTGCATTGGCTAGAGTGAATAAAATGTCAATGCAAAAGTGCAAATTATTTTAAAATTATTAAAAAATAAAGCAAGTAGATATGCTAACGCACCACGAACATAATAAGGGTAGTTTTCCCATAAGAAATACATGGGGAAAATTTAAGGTCCGAAAACACAATTTTATGGCCATCCCAACCCCTAACGCAAAATTAGAATTTTTATGCCCTAAGTCACCACGTGCTAGATAGGGGTAGTAACCATCGATGACGTCATCACCTATAAATTAAAAAAGTCCGCGGAGCTGGGAGTCGAACCCATGACACCCGGCCACATGCGTGAGAATCCAACGCCATATACCACTAGGCTATTGGAAGATATGAAAATTTAATGGCAAACGGGGTATAATTGGGACCAGACGTCATCACCTATAAATTAAAAAAGTCTCGCCGACGCTGGGAGTCGAACCCATGACACCAGGCCACCTGCGTGAGAATCCAACGCCATATACCACTAGGCTATTGGAAGATATGAAAATTAAATGGCAAACGGGGATCTAATGAATCTTTATATAGTTTTTAACGTATATTTCGGTTTCTACTAGATCGATTTTAGTTGTTCTTTTTGCTAATAATTTAATTTTTATAAATCTACAAATATTAATACTAAAATGTTTAATAATAATTATGTTATTTGAGTGTAAATAGGGCCTTAACAGTTTTTAACGTATATCTTGGCTTCTAGTGGTTTGATTTTAGTCATTCTTTTTGTCGTCCACCGGTGAAGCTTATTATCTCAAGATCTCCGACGTCATTAAATATTTAGGAATCTTGCACAACGCGTTATTTTAGGACGTGGCCAATCTGTAAAACGTCGTCTGTCATCTGTCAAATGTCACCTGTCACCTGTCATATGTCAAAAATCACGTGACTTACAAAATGGCCACCATGCGGGGGATACTTGCGCGGGGTGTAAGCGGGGGGCTTAAGCGCAGGTGTAGAGCTTTTCAAGGTCAAAGCATACGTCAACAATAACAAAGATAGCTGCGGTTAGATAATAAACGGTAAAAAACAGTGGTAACTAAATAAAAAGCAGTGTTTGTAGTAAAGCATTTATTATTATAAAATAAAAAAATACATACATGGTTGTCATATTTCTAAATAATTCTTAGAATAATACCTTATAAAATAAATAGCAGTGTTTACAGTAAAGCAATTATTTTTAAATTAAAAAATACATTGTTGCCTTATTGCTAAATAATTCTTAGAATAATGTATTATTACGGTTATTTAAACTCTTCTCACAGACCCTGTTAATGGTGAATATTTTACAAGTTTGTCATGAATAATTAAACAGTAAGCATTTGTGTTTGCAGAAAAGTTTTCTTTTGTTTCAATCTCTAACCTTACATCAATAATGCCAGAATTAAGGATTTCATTTTGTCTTGAACAATCAATTACAATTAAGGATGCATTGTTTTTAAATTTTTTAGGAGTTAAAAGTGGTTCGTTTTCTTTTTCGTAGTAGCTTTCTTGAAATTCTGAGTACATTTCATAGAGAGTAGCTATTATACCTCTTGAAATTTCCAAATTTAAATTATCATATGGATAAAATTCAGAATTTAAATAAAGCTTTGCATTTGATACATCACAATGATCAAATAAGCTACAATTTTTCTTGTGGTTATCCTTTCGATCTGTTTGAAAACCTAAAATTATCCATCTTGGTCTTTCCACCTGCACAGAAGTTTTAATGGTCCATGTAAGGTGTTTTCCAATCGGTATTGAAGGATGTTCTGTGAGTTCCCAGCTTCTAAAACCGATATCCAATTCAGTTCCACTTCCAACAATCTGTAAAAGTTCTAGTCGCTCAGCATCGGATACTGTAATATGTGGTAGCCTCCAAACAATTTTATCAATAATAGCTTGTACATTTTCTCCATCGGTAGTGTTAATAACGGCATTTTTATCGGAAGAACTTCTTAACAATATTAGTTCATGCTTAACATTTATAAGTATCTTTTGAAAATCTTCAGCGAATCCTAGTAATGTCCTTAGTGGAACACAAACATTAAAAGTTCCGTTTGAGCCCATCCCGTCCCAGGTAAAATCATCTTCAATACTCCAACCAGCGTTTTTATATTTAATTAACTCATTACCATTGTAAGAGACATAACCTTTCATTGTTGCTGCTATTCCAGGATATCTAGTCGAATCAATAACTTTTCCGCCAATTTCAAGACGAATTTCTTCAAAGAGGTGTCCCACAAAGTTGTTTACAAGTTTAGCAGTGTCTGAAACTCTTCCATCGGACCCTTTTAAAAGTCGTCCTTCCAAATAAATATGACTTGCCCAAGGTAGGGTGTATATATCAGTTTGTTGCACCGGTATTCGAATTTCATCATTATTTTTGAAAGAGCTGGAGTACGGTAAATGGCTATGCCTTTCTATTTTTGTAATAGAGTTATCAAAGTTTAGCGAATCTGTCACGTTTAAAATGCTCATTTTCAAAGTTCTTAACAAGAAGCCCTATGGATGCAAGAAATCTTATATTTTCTTCTGTTAAGCTCTTTTTAGTGTTCCAAAGCTGGTTAAAATTGACAATTTTCTTGGCGTTATATTTCACAACCATAACACGTGTGCTCTGCACAACGTTCTGCAGTATACTGACACACACACATCACGAAGTAGTTATTTATAAAGACTTTCTCAGATGTAATCTAATAGTAATAACTTCTCCTCTAAAGTCAACCAATTCACCATCTTGATCAACCAGTTTTAATTTAATGTTGCTGATAATTTTGGTGGATACAGGCATATAAAGCACATTTTGAGGAATTTCTATAATTTTGAAACCAGCTGGTACTGATGGCGAAAATTCATGTATTGTATGAACAAGCATATTATTGTGATATGCGCCAGTAACGATATTACACTCGATTTTAATCACGTTAATTTTCAGAATATTTACAGGTGTTTGCGATACATGTTTAACGTTGGGCTTTAGCAAAATATTATGAAATCCCAACAATTTTCCAATAGAATTTGTCTTAGTAAAGTCAACTGTATGAGAACATTCAAGCTCGCACTTGAGCGTATTAACATTACCCTTTAGGCTTAGGGTACAATTAAAATTATTGATGGCTTTATTTTTTCCTGTATGGCCTCTTGTAGATAATCATTTATTGCACTTATTTCATATGATCCAATCGGGATTTCTAGAGTAATATCACCCACATAAAATTTGTTATTACTATTATCAATGTTGAGTATGGCGTTAAACGTTTCTAAACTGACTAAACCAAGCTCGTATTCACTAGTGTCATCTCTCAAGTAGATGGGTGGGTTATAGGTTGCTTCTAAGATGGAACTATTACCACTCAAGCTAAAGGTATGCATGACGGTTGAAGTAAGACTAAATTTATTTCTTGGGGCATCTTTATTTATAGGGTTTAAAATAGAGTCCCAAACCGTTTTTGTATGGTCCTAAATATAAACCGCTACCAGTTTTGCTAATCGCAATAGATTCCATCGATTTGTTGTGTCTCTTTTCTTCTTCTAATCTTTCTTGCGCCGCCTTAGAATCTTTAACAGCTTTTACGATCCCTGATATTCCGCCGCTAAGTGCTCCTACGGCGCTTAAGCCGGCAAAAGTGGTATTAAAAATGGTAGAAATCCGCCGACTACAGGTAAAGGTACTACATCTGCAGGTTTTTCTTTTCCACCCCATTGAATGCTTTCAGAGCTACTTCAGCAGCGGAGAAAAGATCTTGCGGTTTTTCCACGTACAATGCCTCCTTGCTTTTTGAAACGCGGTCGCGAAGGGAATCCCCTTGCCTCTACGAGCAGCTTTTTTCTTAATTGATTTTTTCTTAAACTTCTGCATGACCGTACAGCACAAAGTCTTTGACAATACTAAGGATTAAATCAGAATGTTAAGTATATTTATATATGTTACGCTATACTATAACTGCCATCATTTAGTTCCCACCCGTCATTGAGTCAACACATGTCTAGAGCTACATAAAGATTATTAACAATAATAACGTATTTAAGAAAAACAGTACCGTATTTAAGAAAAACAGTGCCGTATTTAGAAAAACAGCGCCGTATTTAGAAAAACAGTGCCGTATTTTAGAAAAACAGTGCCGTATTTGGAAAAACAGTGCTGTATTTTAGAAAAACAGTGCCGTATTTAGAAAAACAGTGCTGTATTTTAGAAAAACAGTGCTGTATTTTAGAAAAACAGTGCTGTATTTTAGAAAAACAGTGCTGTATTTTAGAAAAACAGTGCTGTATTTTAGAAAAACAGTGCTGTATTTGAAAATAAAGACTGTTATCGCTTAAGCTAATTATTAAAAATATATCTTTACCATGGATTTGAACAAGTTGGACAAGGATGCGAGGCGTAAAATAATTGAAGCTTCCAATAGTATTCGAAAAAATACAAGCTTTTAATGAAGCAGCAACGTGAGAATGGTGAGCTAGAGTTCGACACGAATGATGATCAGCGCTCAGAAGATAAGCGGAGTTTGCAAGAAGATCCAAACATTCTTCAACTCCTTGATAAACATTCGCGTAGTGTAAAAAATTATATGATTCAATAAAAGCTGGTCGTTATGAGAATGCTGTTATATTGGAAAATACGTATAAACCTTTGGCAAAAATAATATCCAAATCAATACAAAACACTCAATCTGATAGACAACCATTTATACCAAAGTCCTTAAAAAGACGTCAAAGCGAAAATTTTACTCATACAGTAATAAAGAAAGCACGAACTCCTCTTAACTTTGCCAGTCCCATTAAAAAACAAGATGATATAGCTGAACAAGAAGAAGAAGAAGAATATATGGATTATGAGCCGTCGGAAGATGATCAAATGATGGAAGAAGGCGAAACAGAGGAAACTAATTTAGACAAAACTATCTATGAGCACCAACCTGAAGAAAGTTACTTTGATGATGACTTTAGAGTCGACCCACAACTTAATCCTGTTCAGATTGATAGTATTCCGGAAGAATCCTTTCGAGAATATCTAGATCAGTATGATCCGCTACCTAGACAATATGTGGAAGGTTTTATAAAAGATACGGAAAACGAGTACGATCGAAACTATTTAAAACATGATATGACTACTGATCATCTAACTTTCGGCGATTCTCGACTTGAATTTAACGGCCCAGATATTTATGTTAAAGGGGAAAAATTTATTGGAACTCCTGGTCTATATGAACTTATTTTCAAGACCAATCCGTTAAAAAACAAATTTACATCACTAGACGAGCGAGCATTTGCAAAATTGGTTTTACTAACGAATGCTAGTAAGAGAAATTTTGATGAAAACGAACAGCATGCTGGTAATAGAGGTGTCAAGTACATGTTAACAATTAAACCATTACTCGAACGTATAAAAGAGGAGCGAATAAGAAAACAAAAAGAACGCGATAAACAGTTGCGAATTACAAGAGCACAAAATCTTCAAGGCTATGGTTTACCAATTGATACTAAACATAAAATATTTAACAATAATAAAACTGATTATATTTACTGGGATGATCCAAATGAGCTTGTGGATAGATTAAGATTGTTAATGGCTAGCAAGCAAGTGGGTAATAATAACCACCAAAATGAGATTATGAGTATTATTGAAGAGTTAAAGGAAGCCGATATTATTGAATAAAAACAGTTGATTTAGTAACATAACATCATTTTCAAGATGACTCTCGACAAGTTCGGACGTAATTTAACTCATCCATATCATTTAGCAAAAAGCTTAAAACAGAAGATGGTGTAAAGGATAAGCCCGAAAACAACTTGTATGGCTACATGAATATTATGTTGGTTTGCGAAAAGGGTTTGTCAAAACATCTTTTTATAAATGGCACAAAATTTGATTACTACAGGTTTCCCATTACAAGTGAAATTATTGAATATGTTAATATCGATACACCTGTTAAAACGTATATAAACGCAACAGCATATGAAAAACCAAGTGAGTTGTTACATCAGAAGTTAAATTTAAATGATTATATTTTATTTTTAGGAGATAAATTACGAACACGTACCAAAATACATGTTGAGTTTATAATTAAATATCCTATTTTATAAGGTATTATTCTAAATAATTGCTTTACTGTAAACACTGCTATTTATTTTATAAGGTATTATTCTAAGAATTATTTAGAAATATGACAACCATGTATGTATTTTTTTTTATAATAATAAATGCTTTACTACAAACACTGCTTTTTATTTAGTTACCACTGTTTTTTTACCGTTTATTATCTAACCGCAGCTATCTTTGTTATTGTTGACGTATGCTTTGACCTTGAAAAGCTCTACACCTGCGCTTAAGCCCCCGCTTACACCCCGCGCAAGTATCCCCCGCATGGTGGCCATTTTGTAAGTCACGTGATTTTTGACATATGACAGGTGACAGGTGACATTTGACAGATGACAGACGACGTTTTACAGATTGGCCACGTCCTAAAATAACGCGTTGTGCAAGATTCCTAAATATTTAATAACGTCGGAGATCTTGAGATAATAAGCTTCACCGGTGGACGACAAAAAGAATGACTAAAATCAAACCACTAGAAGCCAAGATATACGTTAAAAACTGTTAAGGCCCTATTTACACTCAAATAACATAATTATTATTAAACATTTTAGTATTAATATTTGTAGATTTATAAAAATTAAATTATTAGCAAAAAGAACAACTAAAATCGATCTAGTAGAAACCGAAATATACGTTAAAAACTATATAAAGATTCATTAGATCCCCGTTTGCCACTTAATTTTCATATCTTCCAATAGCCTAGTGGTATATGGCGTTGGATTCTCACGCAGGTGGCCTGGTGTCATGGGTTCGACTCCCAGCGTCGGCGAGACTTTTTTAATTTATAGGTGATGACGTCTGGTCCCAATTATACCCCGTTTGCCATTAAATTTTCATATCTTCCAATAGCCTAGTGGTATATGGCGTTGGATTCTCACGCATGTGGCCGGGTGTCATGGGTTCGACTCCCAGCTCCGCGGACTTTTTTAATTTATAGGTGATGACGTCATCGATGGTTACTACCCCTATCTAGCACGTGGTGACTTAGGGCATAAAAATTCTAATTTTGCGTTAGGGGTTGGGATGGCCATAAAATTGTGTTTTCGGACCTTAAATTTTCCCCATGTATTTCTTATGGGAAAACTACCCTTATTATGTTCGTGGTGCGTTAGCATATCTACTAAAGCAAATCTTTAATTTTTTGTTCTTTTCCGGATATCTTCGGAAATATGCGGAATTCAAAAACTCTCTAAACAGTATATTATTAGGCACATAAAACCTTAACTTTGTTTTCAATTCGTCAACTTCGTATCTCTTTCCATTTCCATTTCCATACTAACCCTCCCTATTTTGGACACATTGTATTGTTGATCAGTAAATATTTGAAGTATAGAAATAGTTATGTGTCCGGAAAAATATTCTCGGCTATGGCTGGAAAAGTACGTGTCTATCAACGTTCTTCTACTTACATGATCAGGGCCGCCGAAAGCCGTGTCCCTGGTAGAAGCTCGGCTGTCGGGCCTAATCAAATTCTTTGCATATTTGCATATAACTAAGCTTCCACAAACTAAAGAATAAAACATTGAAGAAAACTACCTTTTTCACTTGCGCCTTAAAGAGGCGATAAGCATTAAAATTTATTTAGATGATTTAAACAAATCCAAGGCTTCAGATTAATTAGGTTAAATTTAGGTAATACTTTTCATTTGTTTTTGCTCTTTCGTTCAATAAAAAATGTTCTTTAAAAATATACTATATCTTGTTTAACTACAGTATCCAAAAATAAAATTTAAACAGTTATGCCTAGTCCTCATGCACGGTAAAATATTGCGGCACCTCAGAAGTCCGAAATCACGTGACTACAATATCAAAATTTCATTGGGCTGTCGGCAGCCATAGTGAAAAAGTGACGGAACCGTGACAGTTCCGAAAAAGTTGGATTTTTTTAGGGAATCCGTCGATTTTCTTGTTCACTTTTGTGCTTGTCGGGTATTTTTTTAAATATTGTTGGTTTAAAACATGAAATTTATAACTTAAGTTTATGTTTTTTGCCTCCATAAACAGACCACTTTTTAAAAATTGTGCCAATCCGAAATTCCGAATTTACGTAATTTTCGTTTACATGAGGACTAGGCATTTATTAGGATGCGATGCTAAATGGGGATTTACTCGTGCATCATAGAGACCTATTGGCTTGCAAAACTCAGATGGTAAGAAAAAAATGTTAAATAATGTATACCTTTTTATCGGTGAGAGAAGCGGCTATAAATGTATAAATATGGTAAAAGAAAGTACTGTTGTTATTTCGGCTTGTGAAAATCGTCAGATTATATATTTTTTGTCATCCTTAAATTATTTCTTTCAAAATAATAATATTAAAAAAATAGCCAAGCTTGAGAATCTAAAGATGACGTTCAATAGTTTATTATTAACTTATTTCTTTTAAAGTAATCCTAATTTATTTTATTATTTAACTTCTGTTAATTTCTGAGATATGGCATCAGGCTTTTTTCAAAATAAATACAAAAAGTGTGGTCAATTATCTCAAAAACGATCCAACCGAAATTCGTCAAAATTAGTACAGGGGAGTAGATTAGATTAGATTAGAATAGGGTCGGGATAACCCATGCACTGAAGCCGCTCGGCTTATTGTGCCCCTCTCTTTTACGTCTGGGTGATGTCAGCCACACGGGACCTACAG
This sequence comes from Listronotus bonariensis, assembly GCA_014170235.1. Lineage (NCBI taxonomy): Eukaryota > Metazoa > Arthropoda > Insecta > Coleoptera > Curculionidae > Listronotus > Listronotus bonariensis. Next base: position 2,328 of record JACEGR010012161.1, on the reverse strand, counting down.
CTTAACGTGGGTTCCGAACCACGGTCCTATGAGCGAAAACTTAAGCGAAGCGGCTATAAATGTATAAATATGGTAAAAGAAAGTACTGTTGTTATTTCGGCTTGTGAAAATCGTCAGATTATATATTTTTGTCATCCTTAAATTATTTCTTTCAAAATAATAATATTAAAAAAATAGCCAAGCTTGAGAATCTAAAGATGACGTTCAATAGTTTATTATTAACTTATTTCTTTTAAAGTAATCCTAATTTATTTTATTATTTAACTTCTGTTAATTTCTGAGATATGGCATCAGGCTTTTTTCAAAATAAATACAAAAAAGTGTGGTCAATTATCTCAAAAACGATCCAACCGAAATTCGTCAAAATTAGTACAGGGGAGTAGATTAGATTAGATTAGAATAGGGTCGGGATAACCCATGCACTGAAGCCGCTCGGCTTATTGTGCGCCCTCTCTTTTACGTCTGGGTGATGTCAGCCACACGGGACCTACAGCTTAACGTGGGTTCCGAACCACGGTCCTATGAGCGAAAACTTAAGACCTCGTCCCCACCCAGGGGGCACTACTGAACCTACCAACTAAGTGGGGTCCGCATGTCTACGGTTGCGCAGGACACGGCAAAGTGTGTTCCAGCGCTCTGGTCCTTTGGTGGCCTTCAGCGTCGATACATTTTGCACTTTGTCCGTCTGGTGTTGAGCTAACCACTAAATTTCCGACCAACTTAAAAATAAGTATTTGGCCTCAGCAGGATTCGAACCCATCTCACGTCCGTTGTGCGCTCAACGACTTAACGCCTTACACGCTAAGCCATCACCGGACTTACAAGGGAGTAACTGGACATTCTAAATTTAGGAATTGCATTTGCGATGTTTTATAATTAAATTTGCTTATTCCTTTACAATAACTATTGTGTTAAGAATCTTGGAAACATCGAAAAAATGCAATTAACAAATTTGGAATGTCCAGTTCTCCCCCGTACTAATTTTGACGAATTTGGGTTGGATCGTTTTTGAGATAATTGATCATACTATCATACTAAGTAGTTTTTGTATTCATTTTGAAAAAAAACATTATGCCATATCTAAGAAATTCACAGGAGGTAAAAAACAATATTAGGTTATATTAAAGTTGAATAATTGAATATTATTATTAATATGTTTATTAAATATCTTTATTCTGAAAAAGATCCAAATAATATTTTGTTTAAATTAAACGGATGTAATGTCACAGTTTCTCAAACATTTTTAATTGTTTTTATTAACACGCTTTTATTAACTTGGGTTGTAACTATCTATCTATCTATCTATCTATGTAACGGAATCTTTGAGCCTAATTTTAACCAACTTTCAGCTATTCGATTTCTTTGAAACTTTGCACACGTGTCAAGGACCGATGAAGATGCAATAATTTAAAAACAGTATCCCGTTATCTTTTTTGAATCGCCAGGAAAAAAATTCCATTATATTATAAAAACAACACCTAGGACGCCATCTGTTGGCAACATTTCAAACTTTGCTATTAAATGAAGAAGAAATTTTTTAGTTTTTACACAATTTGGTTAGTTGCACCATGAGTGTTTAATTTTATGAAAAATAAAAATATAGGGTTAGTTGCACCATTAGTTCAAGGATTAAATAATAAAAATTACATTATGTGTAATGTATACATAATACATAATGTGCAATTAATAAAAATTAACATTCTTTTTTGGATCGCCAGGAAAAAAATTTTCCTTTATATTATAAAAATATAAAAACAACACCTAGGTTGCCACCTGTTGGCAACATTTCAAACTTTGCTATTAAATGAAGAAGAAATTTTTTAGTGGGTTGCAATATATTGGCAACGGTCCAAACATTGCCTGGATTGCCATCTGTTGGCAAAATTTCAAATTTTGCTACTTAATGAAGAAGAAATTTTTTAGTGAGTTGCAATCTGTTGGAAAAATTTTAAAATTTGCCACTCTTGTTCATTAAAAATGTTTTCGCCATTTTGTCAAGAGTAGCAGAAACTAAAAATGAAAAATAATTAATAGTTTAAAAACTAAAAAACACGCTTTTATATGCAACCGAACTAAAAATTAGAAAATAATTTTTCATTAAAAAAAATATTGTCATTTCATAGTAAAAAGCGTGGGGTGATAAATATATTAAATGTTATAATTATTATATTTGCAAATATCTATGATGGAAAAGTTATGAAAAAATAGTAAAATGCACCCCACGCTTTTTACTATGAAATGACAATATTTTTTTAATGAAAAATTATTTTCTAATTTTTAGTTCGGTTGCATATAAAAGCGTGTTTTTAGTTTTTAAACTATTAATTA
>JACEGR010012160.1:0-12443 GCA_014170235.1 Listronotus bonariensis | reverse complement strand
TAAATTTGACCGTAAATCTAGTTATTCCAAGATAGAGGCGAGCTTAAAAACCACTTTGCGTAGAAATCGTATTGCGCATGCGCAAAACTAAAATTTGACCCGAGACCTCTTTTTCCGGAATAATTTGGGGTCGCTCACCAAATTTGTAGGTAAGAACTTTAAGTACCGCATATTTTAACTGTTTAAGTAAAATTTTTGAATCAACACGAGTAAAGCTTTAAAATAGGTAAATAAAAACCTAAAATAATCACCAAATAGTATTAATATTAACTAATACCGTTTATTGAAAGAATCGTAAGAAACGTACTCTCTCTAATCAACGCTAATATCAAATTTAAGTTACAAACTATGGACCAAAACAATATTTTAAAGTTGACCTAAATTTTAACCCACCCCTTGAATTCATAAATTTCACCCTCTATTAAGAATTACCGGATTTTCGGTGAATAATTTTCTGGCACTGAATAGTCAGGCACCAAACACAACTGATATTGCCAAATTGCTGACCTATTTTAAAAACATCTACCTGTTATAAAACGGGTAGGTATGCCCAGAGTTACCATATTATTGGTTTGGACTCGTTTTATTTTAGAGATTTTGATAGTGTTTAGTCGAATAGTTTTCAGTCATTCGTGTTTTTATATACATATGATACAGATGAGTGTCCGCTAATTAATGGTACACAGAAAAACCACAGATTTCTTATGCGAAAATACTCATTTAGGATTTAAACAAACATACCTATATCCAAAAGTTAATGATAAGGAAGATACGGGGTGTTAAAGAGATATAAATATTTTTTATTCATGCATTTCTGATAATTTTTGATATGTTTTAAACATTTTAATAAAACTCGGTATCCAGGAGTTTTTAGATATCAGCTATTTATTTCTGCGCAGTTGTAATTATAGCTAATACGATGTTATTGAAGGTACATACATACTTTCGGGTGCCCTGAACAACTAAAACGTGAATACCTTAAAAACGGTTGTCAAGACCGATTCTTACTAAGTATACCTTTTTTGTGCAGAAAGCATAGAGAAGCTTACTAGTTTACATACATACAGAGTAGTAACAAAAAATTGGGTAGTTTTAGAGAATTTTAAATAGTGTACCCATCGCCCTCTAGTCTACACACAAAAATTAAAATTCGATCTGAAAAGCTAATGTTTAAAAACCCCTAGATACCGTTTTATTAAGATATTAAAAAGGGGGAACAATTATCGAAATAAATTTACTTTTTCTTTTTACTATGACACATCTTCCTTATTATAAACTTTTGGATATTAGGTATGTTTGGTTAAATCTTAATATTTTGGCATAGGAATCTGTGGTTTTTCTGTGTACAAATATACAGTTCTTTTTGTTTTCTCCTTAATTCTACGCCACTGATCTGCCTAAAATCAAACATGGCCGAAAATGGCCCGACTTGACGTCACAGCCGCGCTAGCCAATATGGCGAATGTCGTGACCTTATCTCATCAATCGACTTTGGGTATGCCATTTGAATGTATTAACACTAGCCAGATGATTAAAATATCCGGTTGTATGATAGACGTCGAATTTGTTATGTGCAGTATTTCATCACAGTGGCGGTTGAGACCAATTAAAAAAATCGCTTTTTTACTTAAATACTACATAATTCTATTAAATGTTAAAAGACATAAAATATACCCAAAGTCGGTCTATATAGGGTCGCGACATTCGGCCAAATTGCTTTGACGTGTTATGACGTCACATCTCCCATTTTGCGGCCATGTTGTTCAGTGCCGGAGATATACAGTTTATTGTATTATTAGAACAACCGTTTACACAACAGTTTTTAATTATTATTAATTTGTAAATTCTTTTACTTTAAATAAAAACATTTGGAATTACATCTTTCAACAAATATTACTTCCAAAACAATGCAAAATGAAATGCGCAAATTCTAGACGCCACTGGATTGATCATCAGCTTTGATTTTACCCAATCTTGCCAACTTTTCTCCGTGAAGTGTCCTTCCTTGCGCCCCCGACCTCGAACCGCCTAAAAGTTGAGGATATGTCGCAAACTTATAAATATAAACTAACCTTGAAATATACCTACTTGTCATTAAACTGGTCAAAAGTTAAAATTTTGGCGTTGAACCTGATTGTTTAAATTTGTAAAATTGCGACATATACTTGTCGTGCCACGTTTATTTCGAAATTTTTGACAATGCGTGGTGAGGAAACGGTCTTAAGCAGCAACAAAGCGATCCAAATACGTCACATTATCCGGAATGTTTATGGGCATGCATTCTTTGTCTAATCTCGACTTGCTAGTGCTGAACATACCGAAAGTTAATTTGAATGTATTGAGCTGGCACGATAACTATTTTAAAATAAATTACTCTATACTACCCATAATTTTTATGGATTTAAACAGTCACAGCTTTTTTACCAAAAATGAAAACAAATATAATATATATGATAATGGCTAATTTAATAATGGTTTTTGGCATTTTTTCTGGCCTTTTAGGGATTTTTAACAATTTAAAAATAATTTGTTTCTTTTTAGAAAAATTCAATTTGAAACTCGGGTTCACTAAAAACACACAGCATTTAAAACAGAAGGAGAATTTGGTTTTTAGGTATAAAAATGTTTCATAAAATCCTGTTAAGCCCTTTTAACCTAAGTTAGACCACCATCAGATTAGGTTAAAAGCGCTCAAAAATTGTAATATCATTTTCATACATATTGCCTTATTTTCTTTCCATATAAATGTATGTAACCAAACTAGGGCAGACGTGAAATTTAGTCTGGCACAGGCACGGGGCTCGGCACAGATAAATTTAGTAAAAATTCTTTGCTATTTCTTTAAAAAAGTAATACATTTTTGGATATTGTTATTGAAGGTCTTGTCTGGATGACATTACCTAGACAAAGATGGGGGTTATGGCCGTATTTACCAATCCCTGTTAAAAGATTTTCTGTATCATCCCTAATTAGCATTTCCCTGTCGAAAAAAACCAATACTATCCCATAGAAACCATTAGAATCTGCGACAAAAGCATAATAGAAACCAAAGAATACCAATCCATAGAATCCCACAAGTGAGATTTCAGCGTACCCTAAAAATTTTTAGTACCTACCCTGACCAACAGATGGCGAAAGTAGTACGATGTCGCTTTGCTAATACGATGTACCATCAGAAATTGATAGCAGTCGCTGACGAGCAGTCGGCCCGATCAGTTAGAGTGAGGATATACGCAAAATTTAATAAAAAGAAAATCCCCGATAAATGGTAGTATCCATAAGATTATTAAATTTATGATTTCAGAATAGGATATATCGATGGGTTTTTGACAAACATCGTAAGCGACATTCGTCAGTTTTACGGGAAACGTTTTTTTTTTCATTGGCTTTATTTCAGATGAAGATATGTTCTATATTGGTTCGGCGGTTCATTTAATTAATGGTAGTTATTTGGATACACGCCAAAAAATAAATTAAAAGTACCAAAAACCAAAAAAAAAAGGCAAGTAAATACAGAACTAAAAATCGACGTTTTGGTGGCAAGTCTGCCACCGTTGTCAAGATAAATTGAATAAAAATAAAAAAATAATAAAAATTAACTATTATTTAGGTTTAGAATTTTAAAATGTTTAGCTTTTTTTAGGAGTTTCTGAAAATTTTGACATTAAATGTTAAATATGTTTGTTTTGTAATTCAAATTAAGAAGAAATCTAAAATAAAAACATTCAGATATCGGTTTTTCTTTAAAAATAACGCGATGGGACGAAAAAATCGTTTCCCATAAAATTGGCGAATGTCGCTTACGATGTTTTGTAAAAACGCATCGATATATCTATTCTGCAATAATAAATTTAATAATCTTATGGATACTGGGTCCATTTATCGGGTATTTTATTTTTTTAAATTTTGCGTATATCCTCATTCTAACTGATCGGTCAGACTGCTCGTCAGCGACTGCTATCAATTTCTGATGGTAATTGTAATAGCAAAGCGACATCGTACTTCTTTCGCCATCTGTTGGTCAGGGTAGGTACTAAAAATTTTTAGGGTACGTTGAAATCTCACTTGTGGGATTCTATAAATTGGTTTGATAGAAACCTCGTTTTCTATTGTGCTTTTGTCGCAGATTCTAATGGTTTCCATTGGTCTATAGAACTGTATTCGTTTTTTTTTTCGATAGGGTTATTAGTTATATAAACCCAGGGCCGTAATAACTGTTTGGTGCACCCTAGGCTGGACTTATTGGGGCTTATTTGAACCTATTGTTTTTCTTATAAAATAGGCATTTTATAAGAAAAACGGGGTAAACAAAAATTTTGAAGAGCACAAAAAGGACCTTGCCTGTGTGGCCCCTATTTTATTTCCAAGGCGCCTTCCTTTTCGGCGTTTATCAGTTTGTTTTCACTTTGTCAAGGATTTCGACTTTGAGATAAACTGACGTTAAGTTTTCTATTTTGAAAATAAAAACAGTGATTTGAGCTCTGCAAGTATTTTTTTTTGTGGAAGAGTTAGTTGTAGCATTTTATATGAAGTCAATATGTAGTAAATGCCAGCTTAAAAAAATATTTTTTACTTTATCTCATTGCTAATACCCAGGGCGCGCGTTTTTGTTATCAGAGAGATAAATCTTAGCAAGGAGATCACTATCAGACAGACAATGAGAATGGTGAATACGGCCATTAGTCATCTCTCTGTAATACATTTAAAAAATGTTTGGTTTTATATACATTCATTTTTAAGTTCTTAATTTAAATAACGTCAAGTCAACTCCCGTAAATCCCTAATTATACTGGTTTATTTCAAAACCTAATATTTCTTAAGTACAATCTAATAAAAATACATTTTTAATATTAACAACTGTCGTAGTATTTAATCATTTCTTTTTACTGCGTAAATTGAGTCAAAAAACGTAAATTTTGTGAGAAGCTTACAACATAGATTTCGTGACTTTTCTGAACAATAAACTCCGGCCTTATGCGTTTCAATGACCATTTTATTGATTTTACAATGAAATGATCTCATCGAAGGGGTGAGGTTCGCGGACTTCGCGGTCTCTTGCACTGACTACATAAAAATATTATTGACCCACTAACCAAAATGCGACGTATGTACATAGGTAATCAATAATGTCTGGATACTGTTGTTTTTATAAAAATATACAGGGTGTTCATTTAAAAACGTACCAGTCAAGTTTTTGGAAAACACACCAAGTCATTTATTGGGGGAGAAAGTTTTTTCAAAAAATTGGACTGCGCCTCTTTAACCCCTTAACCACAAGGACCGCCAACCCAAAATTCCTAAATAAGAAGGAGGTCGAGTGTACATTATTTTAAAGCTCCTGACGAGTACTTTAAAATCGTAGAATATAAGGTCAATATCTTTACCTACTACAAAATGGCGGTACATTAAAAATTACCTAAATACTTGATTGGGATTGCCACATTTCCCAAACTAATGAACTAAGATGTACTTAATGGGGTATTTTCTTAGAGCTCTTTAAAAGACCTTTTATTGGTAATATAATATACAGAATGCTTCATTAAAAATATACACTTTTATCCTACCCTGTATGTTATTACTTGTATCACCAATAAAAAGATTTTTGGTAATTTTCTAGAAACCTGCGGCAACTCCGATTTTGACGAAATTTGGTATACGTGGGGTTTTTTGAGACGCTGATCACGAATCTAAAAGAATTTTTTGGCGGACACGTTTCGTTCTTAAAATATTCATCAGACTTGAATTTTAAACTAATCCTATTTTTACAATATTCCCCCTTCTTTTGCACACAACTCTTGATTTAAAGCTAAAGTGGCACACAATATTTGATTTTTACCGTTTAAAACCCCATTTTTACGTATTTTACCTTATTTTTGAATTAAATTGCATAGCTATACTTTTGAATCGTTTCAATCCCAGTGTGCCACGAAGCCCTATGTGTATGTATGGTTGCCGCATTATCAAAGAACAGCCAAGCAATTTAATTCAAAAATATTGTAAAAACGTAGAAAAACGGGGTTTTAAAAGGTGAAAATCAAATATTGTGTGACACTTTAGCTTTAAATCAAGAATTGTGTGCAAAAAAAGGGGAATATAGTGAAAATAAGCTTAGTTCAAATTTGAACTTTGATGATGAATATCTCGAGAACGAAACGTTTCCGCCAAAAAATATTTCAAATTCGTGATCAGCACCCCAAAAAAACCCCGTATCCCAAATTTCGTTAAAATCCGCCGTTGTCGCAGGTTTCTAGAAAATTACCAGATTTTTTAAAAGAGCTTTAAGAAAATAGCATATCAAGTACATCTAACTTTATTATATACTATGTTCTTATCCGATCTCTATATCTTTCCCAATTCACTTCATTTAAAATCCCTATTGTTATTCATCTACAGACCGTGTCGAATATGGTGGGCCACCCTGTAATATTTGGTACAAACAGGTTCGTTATGCACTAAAATAGAAGTAGGTATTTAACTTGAATTTTTAATTTAAGTTTTTTAGTGTGGGTTTTCAAAGTTAAACATTTTTATGTATGCAGCCAAACATAAAAATAAAAATGAAGTCAGAGCCATATATATTTCAATCTTATTTTTAAATAATAATCGTTTCTATTCCACATTTATAAAATAATAGTTTGTCGTTTTATTCTTTTTAAGTTTGTTTTAATAATTTGTTATTGCATTTTATGAGCCATTAATCAAGATACATATACAGGGTGATTCAAAATTCGATAACAAAACTTAAAGTGGTAATTCTACATGAATAAATAATGGTAGAGCTTTATACAGTGTGTCCAAAAAGTTCAAAAACGCTCAAATATCTCAGACAGTTTTAAAGAAAATTGGACGAAATTCGGTGTCTGGGCCAGGGCAAATCCATACTTTGAATTGTTGATATCGGCGATGTTGCCACATCTTTAGTTGCGCAGAAATGAATTCAAAGTTTTTAAATTTAAACGCGATACCTATTTTTTCATTTTATTTTTGGATTTTTGCTGTTTTTTGCTATGCGGTATGAATTTTTTTCTTAAAGTATTAATATAGGCGTAAAGTACGTAGGTATTATCTTTTGCACCTTGCATATTTTACAATGGTGGCTTGACTGTTCTAACATAAATCAAATTAATATGTATATTTTGATAAAACTTGAAACCATAATGTATGACCAAGGTCTGTATTATTTTGACATATCAGTGACAGCTCTAACGGCCGTATTCACCAAGCTCCAACTAATTTACCAGACTCATAGCTTGCTTTTTGGCGTTGGCAGGTTATGAGTCTGATAAATATTATTTGGAGCTTGGTAAATACGGCCGTAAAGGTCAAGGTGACAGCTCTAAATGTCTAAGTCACAGCTGGGCGCCAACGCAATCGCTACCGCCAGCCAGACAACCAAGGATCTACCTCAAAGAGGAGGGACAACAACATGTTTAAAAATCAGCCAACCAAAATTCTTGTTTTTCCGACGTTGCTACCCCCGGACTACAATAACACCATGTAATTTTACGTTTTAACCCTAATATCATTTTAGGCTTTTTAGTCTTCTGTTTATTGTCCTATTTTATTAGAATAAAAAAATAAGATAATAGTAATGTTAAATCTATTGTGAATAATTTTATGGTAAAACACCTTTTTTAAACAAGCTTTTATTTAAATATACTAAAACGAATAAAATATATTTTTCTTTATAACTTTTAATATAAACATATAACCTTATTACACAAATTATATAATCTTAAAGCTTGTCGCGAGACTTAAGTACTCGTTTTTTACTTAGTTTTAAAATAGATTAAGTCATTAATTTTGTTTGTTTATCTACACAGGTAAATCTCGCGACAAGCTTTTAGATGATTATAATTTGTGTAATAAGGTTATATGTTGATAATAAAAGCTACAAAGAAAAAATTATTTTATTTGTTTTAGTATATTTAAATAAAAGCTTGTTTAAAAAGTTTTTTACCTTAAAATTATTTTTCATTTTTAGCTATTGCTGGACATGTTTCTCAGTCCGTTTATCTCATTGGACGCATTATTGTTACAAAGTTTGCCGGGTAATTTCGAACAGCCTGTTTAATACGACTAGGCATTTGTATCCGACTTCAAAACCCAAATCCACCAAAATTTAGACGAATTACAGCAAAGACATTTAGCTCGCATTCGTATTCTTAGCAAGTCCTTTCATTTGATACCCATCCTGTAGAAGTGCATTAAAACTAACTATTCCGCCATCTTGGTTTTCCGCCATGTTGGGTGTTCCACCATGTCGGTTTAGAATGACGTTACATAGCTAGGCATGCAGACGGGTGTACAAAATTTCAGCTCAATTGATTGAAGGTAAATGCTTCAAAATTGAGTTGCAAGATTTGACCCGTACATACATACATACATTGCAAGTTAAATAAAAGCTTGTAAAAATGTAACGTAATTTTTTCAAAATATTTTATCAATATTTTTAATTTTTGTCATTTCAATGCTCCACTGTATAAGTCAAAACATTTTTAAACTGTTATTTTCAGCATAAATAAGCAAATTTAGAATTCAACCTCGAAAAATCTTTTGTCTTACGTAATTGTTTTTTATTTTATATGAAGAATAAATTAATAATGTTAACCAACGATGTTAAATATATCAAACTCCATAATTTTTACGGTAATTCAGGATGTACAGGGTGTCCCATTTTGGTTGTCGCTTTTTTTTAAATTTTAATTAATTAATTTTTTGTTTTTTTTTCTACGGAAATGTCTCCTGAGTTGAGGGATGGCAGTATTGTTTTTAAAGAAAAATATAAAACAATTTAAAAACAGATAGAAGCCGCAATGCGTCTTTAAAATCATAATTTTTCCAATATTTGACGTAAAAAATTTATTAAACCACCTACTATGATATATTATTTTAATCAGAAAAAAACAAGCAATTTAATTACCTAATCATTTATAGGGTGTCCCTAATAAAAAAACATGTTTGGGTCATATGTCAAAAATGACAGCTCAAAAATTTTTTGGTTACGCCACTGGATTCTACGGAAAGAAGTGTCTTTATAATGTGCAATTAGTTTTCTCGTATCTGTAATAACAACAAAGCTACAGGGCCTTTCCAAAAAGTGAAAAATCGAGAATCACCCTGTATCTCTGAAACGCTTCGCGATAGCGATGATCTGTTTTTACCATAAATGTTTTCTCCAAAAAAGAGCTCGAGGATGGGGTATCAGATTTTTAATATCTCTTATGGTTTCCAAGTTTCCCATAAGGGACAACCAAAATGGGACACCCTGTACACATATTTTTCAAATTTATGTATTATAAAGTAAACAAAATTAATTAAATATTTAGGTTCATAAAAACATATACAGGGTATTACAGAATGTTGCCAAGCAAATTTAAGGGAAGATTTCACTTTTAAAAATATCAAACAAAAGTTCACATAAATATGAGTCGGCAAATGTTTCGTTCTCAAGATACATGGGTAAAACTTCTAAAAAAATTTCATTAATGTAAGTCCAGTGGCGTCTCGAGACGCAACTGAAGGAATATTTCTAAAAGAAAAGGGTACACCACTTTGTTTAGATTAAACAAATAAAAATACAGCTTTATGTTGCCTAATTTTATTTCGTATCTTCGTTTAGTATAAGAGAAAAAAATCTACCTAATTGCATATTTTTAGACCATAAAAGAAGCATGGCAAAAACTTTTTGTTTTAAATTAGGTTTTATATTTTTTTAGCAATTATGTAACAAAAACAATATATACTTATTTAAATAAGGTTTATATCCTGTCTGACAATTAAAGGTTCAGCCGAAACAACGTTTTAACAGCCAAAAGTTTAGTTTTGAGAAAACGAAAAAACGCTTTTATATTTTTCTTTCAATTCAAAAAAACTACAACAATTGGATTGCTTACTTATGAGTATTTAAATGTATTTAAAATAAACAACATCTTATTATATAACGTTTAATAAGAAGTTCTAAAGGCAAGAAAAAAATCCCTAAAACGACGTTTTATATACATGTCACTTACAACGTTTTTACACGGAAACAAGTCTCTTACGACTTTGAATTACGTTTAATGGGTAAAGGTCTTTTATTGTCAAGTGGTTAGAGAGAGGACAAAAGCGCATTGTGAATCGACGCCTGGTAAAGGCCCGGTAAAGACATGCGCAATAAGCATGACCTTTAAAAACTAAACATAGGGAACAAATTCGTTTTGCCAAGGTCACAAAATGGGTAAGGTTTACCCCAAAATTGTCGAATCTGAATGCGCCCCAGTATGGTTTTAAACAACTTTTAGGTTTTTATTAAAATTAACATGATTTAAGGGTATTCATTTTGGTAGGGCTAATCGTCGTTTGGGAGCAGGGGGAAGGAGGGGGCTAAACCTTCCACAGCCTTTCCTTTTATAAAGTCCCTGCTTTCGACTACTCTATTTTTTGCAAGAGATAGCAATAAAAATGTCTCGGGACGGTTAGAAGGTTGTAAACCATAGGCGCACCAGTCCCTGTGCAAAGAACAGGTAGAAATACACCGAATTGCGTTAAATAAGGATTATAAATTTTATATATATTTTAGTATCTTTCCATATGTGCAACTGAGTGGTTATAAATTGTTAGAGTATTGTTTGAAGTATTAGAGTATTGTAAAAATGGCTTCTCCGCAGAAACGCGCATGTCTCGGCCATTTAACTGTGAACGAAAAGCAGATTGTTAAAAACGTATTAGATTATACAGGGTGCGGCAGAATGGACTCCCACATTTGGGTAGCAAATAAAAGTCTACTATAAAATATGAAGCTAAACTTTTATTATTTTCAAAAAGAGCACACTTTAAGGTTTTTTTAACTATGTTTTCAAAATTATATCGGGTAAGTGACGGCCGTTAGGAGCGACACACATGCGAAGGCGTTCCTAGAAGTTCCGCATCACTTTTAACACCATGTCTTGAGGAATAGCAGCAGTTTCATCTCGGATCGCTGCGCGCTGTCTTGATTTAGGAAAGTCAAGAACCAGTTAGCCCTTAAGTTAGCAACCCATTTAAAAATTGTTTTCGGGTCTGGAACAGAGGCATTCGGAGGCAGGAAGCGCGTACAAAATGCTCTTTAAGCTGGCTTAAAAAGACATTCAATCCTGGTTAATGCAGCAAAATATTGAACATCCTACAGATAGTGTTAAACTAGAGTTGTTGCAGCTAGTAAAAAGTGAAGTCGCCACAAATAAAGCTAAGTACACACGTTTTGTAATTGATGAAATAGCTAAGAAATAAAATATAATTGTATATCGGCTGCCACCTTATCACTGCGAACTAAACCCCATAGAACTTATATGGGCACAAGTGAAAGGTGAAGTAGCCAGAAATAATACTACGTTTAAACAAGTAGATATAAAAAACTATTTCAAATTGCCATATCTAATGCTTCCCCAGAAAACTGGAAAAAATGTGTCGAACATGTATTAGAAGTAGAAAATAAAATGTGGTCTTTGGATATAATAGTAGATACAACTGTTGAACCTCTAATTATACATGTAGACTCATATGACTCAAGTAGTGATAGTATGTCAGATATGGAAGAATGTGAATAACTAAATGTAGATTATGTAGCATATTTAATTAGGTATAGATTATATTTTAAATAATTTTTGACTATGCATTTGTACAATATTGATATACTATAAATTTTAAAATAAATTTTTTACACATATAAAAGAAACAAGATTTTCATTTTACCTAAACTGTTTAAAAAGGGTAAGTTCCCAAAAATAAACTCAACCGCACCGCCACTGTCAAGGTTTTTATCACATTATTCCCACGTAAATACGGGTAAACATCTGTTATTCCTTTGTATTTGACCCAAGAGGTTGACGAATATTAGAGCGGAGTCTGCCGGCCTAAAATTATGATGCCTTATCAGTACATTACAGGTAGAATTGAAGAAAAATATTTATACTCGGACTAACACAGAAAGCGAATTGCCATAAAATTAAATGATTTATTACTATCGCTTGCAACGAAACAGGGTATAGGACATTGTCTCACTCTTACTCTAATGAAATATATAAAAGTTTTAAGAGCACATACAACTTTGTTACGCGAATATAAAGATGTGTGTAATCGCTCTGACATCTCCACAAGGACAAAATTATAAGAGATTTGCTAACCAGAACAATTTTTTATGGAAATCCAACTTTAGACCAGACTGTCGGTTAGAACGTTGTTCCGACATACTCTTTATTTTTTACTTAAATAAGTGATTTCCAAATTTTTTAGTTTTTAAAAAAGTTTAACACCCTGTATTTTGAGAACAAAAATTTGTGGACCCATGTTTAAATGAACTTTTCTTTATATTTTCGAATTCCTTTTAAATTTCCTTAACATTATTCACATTACTCTTTAACATCCTGTATAAAATGTACCAAAATTATTAATTTAAAAATTGTAAAAGGTAATTAAATATCAAT
>JACEGR010012159.1:0-12445 GCA_014170235.1 Listronotus bonariensis | reverse complement strand
ACGTTTGGTCATTAAAAAGAGACCTATCTGTATTTCCAACTACATCCAGTGCTCACGGAATTATCATAGATTATTCTAGTGGTATTAATGCTTTGGGAGGAACTGTTATAGTTATAACTACTATTCGTGCACCGATACAAAATATTTTTAATAAAATAGTTAAAGGACCAGTACCAACACTGGCAGTTCGAAACAGTGTAATAAGAAAAAATATGTATGGCATTCAAGCATCGTACTACAATAGACATCTTGACGAGCTTGGAAATCACTTTTTGAGGCACGCCAATGAGTCACTGAAATTTTTCAATTGCGAAATTACTTATAACATTAATGAAGCTATTTTTGTACATTCACCAAATTGGGATCTACACAAAAGTAACCTTTCAGAAATTACAATAATGGTAAACAAGAGTAGTATAACTGACAACGGAAAAGGGTTCTATCAGTTTTCGAGAGATATGAGGTCTTCAAACAATCTTTTTCACTATGTATTACAAGATAATACCATAGAAAGAAACAAAGGTGATGGTTTTAATATAGCGCTTCCATATGTATGGGAATACAATGAAAATTTTACTCATTCAGTTTTTATGGACAACAATACATTTGTTAACAACAGAAATTTTGGAGTTGATATCGATGGCCATTTCGCCGAAGTAAATTTAACTAGAAACGTTTTTAAAGAAAACAAATGTCAAAATGGACTACTAACCATTAAAGGTATGGAGAAAAAACTTTTAATTTTGAGCAACAGATTTTTAGATAACAACTGCAAGCACATCGTGTTGTTCAGTTGTAATAGTCAATCGGAAATAATGGGAAATATACCAGCAGTCTTTCTTTTTAATGAATTAAGAAACAACAAATACGTACAGCTTGGAAGAGCGTTTGGAATTTTGCAAAAATCACAAGATCCAAAGTTTGTAGTTGGATTTAAGGGAATTCAAAAAGTCAGTATTAACAGAAATATTTTTGCGTCAAATACTCTACAATATGAGCTTCTGGCGGGTATTAAAACGGCTAAAGTAAATGAGTTTTTAAATGCCCGCGAAAATTGGTGGGGTACCAGTGTTGAAAGTGAAATTCAAGAAAAAATATTCGATTTTGACGATTGGAACAACCATGCTATTGCGGAATTCAAACCGTATTTATTAGAAGAAGACTTCCAATCAAGCCATTCACTGAGCTTTAGCATCAATAATTCCGTGGATCCAAATAACTTAAAGGGTCGTCTATATCAAGATTTAGCTTTAACTTCAAGACCGGAACCATATATAATTCAATCAGATTTAA
Organism: Listronotus bonariensis; assembly: GCA_014170235.1. NCBI lineage: Eukaryota > Metazoa > Arthropoda > Insecta > Coleoptera > Curculionidae > Listronotus > Listronotus bonariensis. The sequence goes on along the minus strand of JACEGR010012159.1, from coordinate 11,152 downwards.
CTGTCATGCCTAATGTTACCTTAACAGTACATCCTGGAGTTACTATCGAATTTGCTCCAAACATTGGACTTTTAGTCTTGGGTACATTAAACGCTGAGGGAGTTGAAGGAAATGAAATTATCATGAGGCCCTTGAAAGAGACCGAAAATTTGTTAATGGTACCTGGTTATAAAAGAGAAAAGAGAGAATTAGAACTTATGGGACAAGAAACTATTAGGTAAGTACTTTCTGTGATAAAGCTTCTAATCCTTATTTCCTCTGCTAATCTGTATACTATATATGGATTACAAATTAGAATATATTTTCCTGGAGAAATGACTCTAAAATTATAATATTACGGGTTCCATCACCAAAAAAGAAAAAGTTGTTGCTAAAATAATGTCAATTTTTTTATATATAAAAAAGTAAAAAGATCATATTACAACTTTGTAGCCCTCCGGTGTCTTTGTGTCACTCTCAAATTGTCAGATTAGTGGAATATGCACTGTTTAGCATGTAATTAGCTTACTAATCTGACTCACTCAAAAATTCTGACGGATATATTTTTGTTTTTTACCATCGGCCCTGTATACAGGGCTCATATTTGGTACTTAGCCGAGTACAAGATATCCTCCGTTATATATACCCCTCTTGGGCTCCCCTACTATTTTCAAAAATCGTAATTATATTAGTCAATAGCTTTAAAACTTTGTTAAATTTTTAGATTATGTAAAAATAGAGATTGTACCTTGGAAGAAGAGGACGGTATTCCATACGAAGGATTTCTAGAATGGTTCAACCAGACTACCTTGCAATGGATTCCCATGTGTGATTCCAGATTTACAGAACGGAATGCCCAAGTTGTTTGTAGAGATCTAGGATTTGATAGTTTACACGCCTATTTTGATTTTGGCGTACGCATTGATTTTCATAGCAATTCCTTATCAAGAATCTGGACTTGGCCGGAACCATTACAATGTAAAGGTGAGTAATACAGAAAAATTGTGTTTTGTTACAATTGGTTAAAACATAGCTATTTACTTCGATTGATATTATACAGGGCGAGTCATAAGTAAAAATATAAAAAAGCCCAGGGGTAAAATATAAAGTACTTCTATTTTTAAAAATAGAAGAAAATTTATTAAGTAAATTTTGTAAAGGATTAAATTTTATGTCTAAATTAAAGCATTAAAGAAACAAATATTTTGTTAATTTTTTTACATGTTTTGCAACACTTACATACTCGACACGACAAAGCAAATTTTACTGAAATCCTTATTATATATTTTTTATTTTAAATTTCACGCCTTCTTGTCTAATAATTAAGTTTTAATGCGTTATGTTGAAAAAACTTTTTAAAAATATTTTAATGCTTTAACTTCAAATTTTGACTTAAAATTTTATTCTCTACCACATTAACACATACAAGTTTGTTGTTATATTTTAAAATATAAAAGTACTATACCCTTTGGTATTTTTCATATCTTTATTTATAACTACCGAGTAATATTAGTAATATCAAAATTTATTTTTTAAGTCGTTGCGTAAGTTTTTCTTTAAGTTATGTAGGTATGCAATTATTCTGAAAAAGAGCAAAAACATTATTAATATTTTTTTAATGACAATATTCTTATTAAATATTATTATTTTAACACTTATAAAATAGATAAAAAATAAAAACCTTGGTGATTGATTTCTGACCATAAGTTTACACAACAAACTACCCTTTATTTTAAACCCACCTTTTAAATTTTTTTACATTTGTTTGGAAACATCCGGTATACAGGATCTGAAGTTTTTTTGTATTTGTTTTGAAAGACACTTTATAATTATTACATAAAATTAGGACTTCACTGTTTCGTTGTATGTACCTAAATAACGCAGTGGGAAATTCTAAGCTTAAAAAAATTGATAAAAATAATAATGCTACGTCTTTCTTAATTTAAGACATACGAGTAAAAAAATTTACAAATAAAAAGACGATAATAGTTAAAAATATAGAAAAAGTTTTAATACAGTTTCCTGTGCTAGCTTGATTCCGGACAGGGTGATGCATCGAGCTCGACAAAAATTCTGCATTTTGATATTTTATAGTTCGTTAACTTAGCACATAAGCACATATAATATTATTTATATTTTAAAATATATTATAGGAACTGAAAAACGTTATAACGAATGCCCTATACGACTGAACGGCCAACAATTCGGTCATAGACACAAATGCGAATGGAACTCCAAATTTGTTTTCATCAACTGCAATAATAAAGCTAAACCTCCAAAGTACAACTTCTGGGGAGGTGTAAGATTCGCAGAACCAGAGTTTGAACAAAGACTCTACTCCCATAGAGTCCATGATATCCATACTCACTCTACACATCAAGAAATAGAGTCCACTTTACGTTTTGTCAAAATTAGTGGTGCGGGAATATTGCATAACGAAAAATCACCAGCAGTTCAAAGTATCACAAGAAGTCCAAAAATTCAGTATGTGGATGTTTCTTCTTCAGCTAGTCATGGAATTAACTTAATCTCACCATCAGGAACTGTTAATTTGCAAGGAATTACTGTCCAAGATTCATTGGGTGTAGGAGTCAATATTGTATCTCTTAGTGGAGAGGGTAGAGAGTCGGATGAATCCAGTTTTACACCTCTTAAGGAAATGAACATACCTTATAATCTCTTTAGGTAAGTAAAATACTAAGTGAGAATTTAGAAGTTATAGAATGCGATATGTCGAAAACAGTGGAAGGGGTGTTGATTTTTGCGATAAACGAAAAAAGAGCATATAGAAATGCATTTTTACGATACCGGCTCATTAATAGTATATTACATTACAAGGGTGGAAACGGACTTATTTCAAACGAGTGGGAATATTATTGCACGAGGCGTCAGCCGAGTGCGACAAACCCACGAGTGTAAGAAAGTGATTTTCACACAAGTAATGTACACTATTTTTCCTACGACCACAAGTTATTCACCAAAAAAACAATAAAAGTTGTTTGTCTTTACAGAAAAATAAGAAAACAATTGAAAACTTGGCATCACTAGGGTGATATACACTTTTCCTTACTGCGATATTTTATACTGTTTAACAATATTTTTATATCAAAAATCACCTACCTAGTAGCTTTTTATCATTTTAGAATTAAAAAAGGTCCTCATTTAAAAAATATTTCATGGCTTTTTCAATGTAAATCCCATTAACAGCCTGATAACTCCAAATTTATTTTAAAGAACAATGACAGCGATGACAGCTTTATATTATACTTTGTTTGTGTTGTAAAGTACTTTGCAACACTAGTGTGATATAAGGCATTTTCTATGCATGAAAACAGTGTGCTATTTACTATTTTCACATGTGGTCGTAGGAAAAATAGTTTATTTTACAATAGAGAACCAAATAAGATAATAAAATACCTTTTGAAAACATATTATTCAGAATCACTTTAACAAACACGACTGGTCTTTACGAATAGTAAAGTTATTTTCTTAAACCAGATTAATTATGCGTAAAAGTTACTTCTTGAATTTTTTTAGTTCTGACGCACCGTTGTTAAAATACAAAATTATTTTATTACCGAGTGTGGTTCACTTAAATTTTATTATATTTATAGTGTTTTTTTAGAAGCAAATAAATTTTAAAACTAAATCAAATACTGGAAATTTCTTTTTCTGTGCTGGTTATGGTAAATGTGATCTTTGACACATTATATTTACTAAAACTAATTATAATATTTTAAAAAGGTTTTTAATGTGTAAAGTAAGGTATTAAAAATGGAAAAATTTTAACACTTAATTAACAAAAATGAAGCACTTCTAAATCCATATTTAAATGTTGTTTTTTTCACATTAATTTTTTCATATTACATTTCGTAACATCCTATATATTTGTATTGTTATAAAACTATTCGCCTTTTTTAGTCTTCTGGATATCTGTGATACAAATAAAGAAATACGGATTGAAGAACGAGTACTGCTCTACTACAAATACGACAATCATCCAGTTAATTGTATAAAAATTTTTAGAAGCGCTTATAACATCAAGCCTCTGGGTATCCGATTTCTTCAGTTCAATCTCTTTAATTCATCGGTTGCACATGGTAAGATATAATATCAAATGTTTGATCGAACTGCAATATACACTTAAAGCTTCTTTAAATTATTATTCATAAGCAAAACATACTTAAGTTTACCATCTATAACAATTTGTACCTGACATTTTAACGAAAGCATGTTAACTTAGTTAAGTATTAAATGCTCTCAAATTTATATTTTTAGGATCTGATATTTTTTACTTAAATCATACTTTAAAACATATTATTTATTGCAGGTATTCCAGATTTTGTATCTCTTTATGACGGCGATATATATAATATTTCTTCGCAAGTCATAGATACCATTACAATGACATCTAAAAATCAAAAAAGACTTTTCAAAACAAAACTTCCAAGTTTAAGTGTAAAACTCTTTGCAAACGGTGCTTCTTCTGATCATGGATTCATCGCTGAAGTAGTAACTTTTAAGCCACACGTATTTCTAAAGGGTAAGATATCACACGACCTTGGCGGATGTTTACATAACCATTTATTGAAATAACCAGCATTTTGATGATATATTTAAATAATAAAATTTTAATAATTAGATTTTTAATACTTTTTTATTCGTCGTTGGATCGTGTAGCTCTCCATAATAACTTGTCAGGCACTACTGAACACAACTGTGACAGTTTGGTGACATAATTTCAAGCATCGTTGCTACAGTAACATTTTAAAGCTCTGACGCTCTTCTATTTTCATTTTTATAATTTTTGGTAGTCCTTGTACAGGACAAAACATGTTTTCTTACGTTATTTTTTATATATAAGAAGCAAAAGCATTTGCTATACACGACTTATTAAACATACTGTAGATTGTATGATTTTTATTGTTTTTTTAACTAAAGAAGTTTTTCTTTGAAGAAATAATTATAATGTAACAGGTTTATTGAACAAACACATACATACTGTATAAGCAATAGCTAAAGGTATATCGGCCAGTAAAGCAACAATAAAGGATTTTCCTCACATTGCATATGTGTTATGTTATTTAGCTGATCCGGTATATGTTTAACCCGATAGAACATTATACGCGTCGTGCAATATCGATGCTTTCAATTAAGTTTCTATGTGTAGAACAGTAGCAGGTAAAAATTAGACAAAGCACGCCTGCATTGAATCCGCTTTCAATACAATGATGCATCAGTCTCGTTTGTTGTTGCTTTAGACTGTCTTCATTCCACGCATTACAAAAATTACTCATATTAATTTTAAAGTGGCACGACGTAGATACGAACAAAGGACAAACAATACTTTAATAATGTGATAATTTATTAGTTTGTAGGTATAGGTTTTATTAACAATATATTTATATTAATACTTGTAAATGCATCAAACTTGACTATTTTCTAAAAGGAACTTTGAAATGATATTTAATTTACCTTGTTAAACAAAATTGAAAAATATTTATTTCATATAATCAGTGTAAAATGGAGCAAACAATTATTTCTTACTTTTGTTACGTTTAAAGTTTAATTCTATTAATACTTAAATATTTTTCTTTAGAAGATACAAATTTATCCGAACCATGCCTTTCCATTTTTTTTCTTTTAAAGTCAGTGAAACAAAACTTAATAAGCTCCCAAGCTAAATTATTTTTTTGACTCTTTGAATATGGCCGGTATTTTTAACAAAGGACATGTATTTTCGTCAAAAGAGATTTTTGGGGTATAAAAATAATAGCTTTTCAAAAATAAAAGACGGGTTTTCCATATAGTAGAACAGTATAATTTGCGGAATGTATTTGGCCATGCAGGGTTTAAATTCGGGATGTTTTGTCTTTTTATTGGCTTAGCTTTTAGCAAGTCATGATACGTATGGTATACCATGTCGCCGATAAATTCCATAATAAATTAGAAAGTTTTTTTATTAATTCTGTAAATTAAGGTAAAATATAATTTATAAAAAGCCGCTTTTACAAGGTCGTGTTAACTCCAACCTAAGGATTAATGCACATATGGTTACAGTCCTAGATAAACTATTTGACATAGTTAATGTTTGGATTTCGGAAGTATGGTTTATTCCTAGGGTTATAGTTTAGTAGACCAGGGATTAACACAATATTACAGAAGCGGCTTTAATAAGTTGAACTGTTTTATCGCTAAGATATTCATAAGCACAAATTATATAAATTGCTGTTCACTTTTACATCAACTGGATATTTTTTTGATAAATTTTAAATTGTTATTATTCTTAAGTAAAATGCAAAAGCAAAATATGGATCTTACTGTTTTGTATGAAAACTTTTGTGAAAAGATATTAATTACACTTTGTGTTATTTTGTTTTTGTTTTTATTCTACAGGTTTTACAAGAAAAGACCCATTTTTACAAAAACTTTGTCCAAAAATATTTTTTGTTTATTTAATTAAACTGGGTTAGTTAAAAGTACTGCAAATTTCAATTATCTTTAAAACCGCTAAAGCTACATTTACAAAATTTAGTTTTCAAGATGTTTAAGACATGTGGAATTGAATAGTTACCTATATCAGCACTGTTGCCAGATTTCCAGTTTTGTGCTACGCGTATTTTTTCATTTTTTAAATGGAATGCCCCATTTATTTTTATTGAAATAAATGGGGTGGTCAAATTTAGTAAGTTCTTAAATTTTTAAAATGCTGTCTTTATTACTTACCGAGATATTATTCACTATAACGTTAGTACCTAAATATCTCGGGCATCATCGGGAACAGTGGATGACCCTGGTTTAAATCCGCAAAAGATGGAGTGAAATGTAAAAACTCCATGTTTCAGTGCTTGTACAACTTCCACGGAACAGGAGAAGAAATTATTTAAACATCTAGAAACTCGACATTGCGGTACTCTGGTACTTGTACAAAGAGGCCTCCGTGGCTTGTCTCAAAGATAAATAAATAACTTTAAAACCCAATGAACTTTGAACTAAGTTTGATAATTTATATTAGTCAGATTGTTTAGGTGTTGTTTTTAGTTTAAAGGCAATATTATAGGTTTTATCTTTTTTAACATTATTATAGAAATATATTATTCTTAAGTATGTAAAAATAATTTTTTTATATATTTAAAACAAATTAACTAGTATAAATAAAAAATAATTATTGCTAATATAGGTGATATGTTATAAATGAGTTTTTTTAATTATTTTTATATGTGGGTCAATTAACTATTATTTGTTCAAGCGCAAAATCACTCTGTCTCTGGTAAAAAAACAGAAAATATATATAAATTTAAGTGTTAGTCACTTTTTATTTTTAATTAAAACAAAGCTTTAACTAATAATAATTGTTATTGTTTCTATATTTTGTGGCTTTTTTATTAGTTTTTCAAGTAATTTAAAGTGACGTGTTTTATAAGTTTACTCTTAGTCTCTATGCAACAAGAGTATCTATAAATAAAAAATATACTATATTTTTAAAATTTAAAATCAAAACATAAATGGCGTACACACTTGTACACTGTCGGTATTCTGGGTAAATGACTAACGACCTTTTTTATTTTTTCTGACCGCGGCCTCAGTCGACAAAGTTTTGCAAAAAAGGGTAGTTGGCTTTAATATGTGTCCGTCGGACATCCAGCAGAAATACGTTGTATAACGATAATTAACCAATTAACCACGTTTTAAGTTTAACTTAATACCGTTTATTTAATAATATGTGGGTAACAATACAGATTAAATAACTTTTAACACAAACATTGACGAGAAATATTGTCAAACCGCCAATCTTCACTAGTCTCTCCTTTTCTCACTAAAGGCGCCACTGTTTCAGCGTTCAAAGGCTCCTCGATGGAGCATTCTCGGCCATATAAAGGGCCTACTATATTGATTATTGTTAATAAAGTGTTACAGTTGGTAATTAATATTTTTTGATAAATTATGGTCTTTAACATTATATTTGATATAAATTTTACCGTAAGCATACAAAATTGCAAAAAATATGTTCTCTTAGACAATTCAATGTTTAAAATTTTTTTAAAAATATCCGTCGGACAACCAGTCTCCTAAAAACCAGTTACTAGAATAACTGAGGTAAGTTATTAATTAAGTATGGTGTCTTATATAGTATTTGATCCTAATTTTACTGTATACATAAAAAAACAAAAATTAACCATGTTCTATCGGACAGTTCAAAGTCTAAAACATTTCCGTCGGACAACCAGTCTCATAAAAATCAGTCACCTAGACAACTGAAATTTTGTCAGAGTAGGACAATTTGATTGTCCTTGGGATATGTAAATATGGCCTAATGATTGACAGGTTAGTTAGCTGTGTTGGTAGTGACCCAGCTTTTTGATCCTGGTTATTTTGGATCAAATTTTGTGTACATAAGACGTACCAAATGTGGATTTTTCTGGTTTTATTGTTAAAACTATTTAAAGTGCTTTGCTTATTACAGACTACAATTAATAAAGTAATGACTTATTAATAAAATAAATAAATATTACAAAAAAAAGTTATTTAAAGTATGAAAATTTTAAAACTGGGTCAAAAAATGTTAATTGACCAATTTATACATTATTAATAGGTTTTTAATTGTTACAGGTAAAATAAAATATTCGGAACGTGTATATGATGCGTGCATGGATGCATTCGACTGCCTGCCCCTTGCGGCGCTCATGAACCAACAGTTCCTCTGTGTACACGGCGGTCTATCACCGGAAATACACAATCTAGACGATATACGAAAGGTAAGTTACTAATTAGTCCTTGTTAGGTTCTTGCTAAAAAATATTCCCAAACTCTCAAACTTTAATTCTGTTCCCAAGGTATAAAATTAACGGGATGGAACGTTTCAGTGTGGTCATATGGTCGCCGGCGGCCTTGACGCTTCTGGCGTCGCACAGTGCAGAGAGCTTATGGGACTGTTGGATAAAATTATTATATCCATAACTAATAAAAGAAATATATTAAATGTAGTATTTTTGTTAAGCTCCTTGAATGATTTATTTATGGAAATTGGTCATAAATACAGGGTTTCCATTAAAAAAATACTTTTGCCCTACCCTGTCTATCTTAAAGGATAATAAAAATTTGATTTAAAACTTAACTCAATAAACTAATGTTTTTGTTTATTTAGTAGAATAAAAATAAAAAAGTTAAGGGGTGTAAATTTGTAACCGTAAATAATTGGTATTAGGTTAGATTAGCTTAAAGATGGATTGTAATCCTCTAATACTGCAACCTGCTCAGGTTTATTGTGTATCCTCCATTCTATGTTAGAGCACACTATCCAAGCCGTTCTTTTAATTAGGCTCCACAAGCTTGAAACTGGCTTCTTGGTAAATGTTGCTGCTTTAGGTTTTTCCTTACCCAACCTTGCAAACCGCAGATGACAAAGGGCTTCACAGTAGTACCATATGTGTTCTGCGATTCTTTCTTTTTCCCGCCAGAACCTGCATAGGTTTTTTCTGCCAGGCCTATTGTTTCCAGGTGTTTATTGTAATTGGTAATAAAAACTTCTAGTATTTAGTTTTAGAACATTGGGGTTTTGAATGTTAATAGTAATTTATGTAACAAGTGCATAAAGTGATACGTTTTTACGAATGGGAAGTTTGACAGCACAAGCCGTTAGGCGATTGCGGCAATCCCATAAGTAAAAAAAGACACTTTATGCATGTGTTACAAACTATATTTTTCCACGACCATATAAAAATTTCCCAAAATTCCATTTTATACATGTTTTATTTATCTAAACTCATAAATTTTAATTTTTGCAGTACAGCCATTATATTGCAACAAAAATTCATAGCCTCCTTATTTTTTAGGAGACAATTATCCTCTTCATAACTATGCATTTATTATTAAATTTTAGAAATTTGTATGTCCTTACTTTTTGTAAAAATAATACTAAAACAGTAAAAAGTCGTTTTTAATTTCTAAGTCATTTAAATTCATTATTACTATTAATTTTCGATAATTTCTATTAAATTTATTTGCAAACTGACAAATTTTAAAACAAGTGACACATGAACTAAAAAAATAATGACGAAATCAAAGGTAACTTGACCGTTTGGTTCAGTTGATGTCGCGTTTACTGTTACATCGATTAAAATGAAATATTTAAATTTATTGTAGTAGCAATTGAAACAAAACACTAATTCGAAGTGTGAAAAAATTTTCGAAGTGTTACTTTAGTAGTGTACTAAAATGGAGTACTTTAACTTCATGTTAACGATTTAAAAAATAGCATTTTTTTAACCGTCGTGGAACAAAGCATTTTTAATTAGCTCTTTTTATTCTTGTTGTATTGCCAAAACTCAAGCATCAAAACGGTTACAGTTATTAAGTTCTGCAGAGTAAAAACGATTTGTTGGAATATTTGCAAATATTTGCACTTAGTATGATAGCCCTAATCTTTATTTATTTAACTACAAAATGGCGAAAAAATACGGATTTGCTTTTTTATAGTTTTGTTAAAACTTTTCAAAACAAAGCAATAAATACAAATCTGCGCTATTTTCTTTTAATAAATAAAATAAATTGAATGACATCAAATAATTAGAAACTAAAGATATATTTATTAGAAAAATATACCTGTATAAAAAAAATGATAAACACCCTATTTTTTTGTAAAGCTTCCTGTCAACGCAAAATTGCAACTGATAAAACTGATACACGCGTTTTAATGATACAAAACTATAATTTTAGGGTATACTTATTTGGTTAATTTACTATAACTTTCACAAAAAAATGGAAATTATGTTAAAAAAACCAAACTAAGGTTTTTGTACATAAATTGCTGCATTGTGGGTCAAAGTTTATTGCAGGTTACATAGGTAACCAGATTCATAAATATTATACTTGTAAATAATAATGTTGTTTTTTCCAAATTATAACCTCAATACAAAAAAATCCTTTATTTAAGTTCTGGTTGTTAATGGTAAGTAAGTAAAGACGATAGGTTTCGGAAATTACTAATTCTTTAAGAGTTATAGGATTTTACGGAGCAGCATAAACTTTTGTAATATAATCTTTAAAAAAAATAAACCAACTTCAAAAAAATTAGTTAAAGGTTGTCGATATTAAATACGCCCTTGATTTTCCTACGTATGGCAGAGAGAAAAAAATAGGTTTTTTTTCTTTCTCTGTCGCGATCCTGACATTA
>JACEGR010012158.1:0-12447 GCA_014170235.1 Listronotus bonariensis | reverse complement strand
CATTACATTGTGCATTTCAATTTCGTCGGGATTCTTATGACTTTTCAGATGTATTTCTTAATATATTTTATAACTGGTTTCAAAATTACATTCACTACATGAGCGCCACCTTAGAAAAAAAGTTTAATGGAAAGGGAGGTCTTATGGCATATCATTTTTAAAGCTCCCGACGAGTACTTTATAGTCCTAGAATATAAAATCAATATCTTCTTCTACTACAAAATGGCGGCACTCTCTTTCCGAAGCTAATAAAATTAGATGTACTTAATGTGGTATTTTCTAAAAGCTCATATAAATGATGATATTGGTGAAGCTATAAAGGGGAAACCGAAAAGTATATAGTTTTTTAATGACACACTCTGTATATTATATAATTATAAAAAAGTTATTTAAAAGACCTTTAAGAATATACCACATTATTTATATCTCACTTTATTAGTTTCTGGAAAATACCATCCAGATCAGGTATTTCGGTATTTTTTAAAGAACCGCCCTTTTGCAGTAGCTAAAGATATTGACGTTATATTGTAGGGTTATAGAGTACTCATCCAGAGCTTTAAAATTATGTGCTATAATTTTTTTACCCAGGATGGCGCCCAGCCGCCATCTTGAAATTTCCATCTGTCAATTTTACTCTAAAATACAAGGCGAAGGACGTTAAAGAAATGGACGGTATATTTTATTAAGCAGTTTATTCACAAATGATTTAGTTAAGTCTAGAATTGATCCTAAAAATATTCCAGGAGAGATCTGATAACCTTATTAGTTGCTTTAAAAAATTTGACACAGTGATTATGGATAATGGAAGAAACGAGTTATAGATCACAGAATGTCGTCATAACTGACCAGTGGCGTTATTAGGATTGTTTAGAAAACATAAGTTTTATCATTACCACATTCAGCTGAAATAAGTGTTAATGGAAGTAGCATTATAAGCAACTAATAAATTTTTTTCTGTGAATTTTAAAAATAGTGGCAGATAATACAAAATCTTTTAATTTTGTGCTTTTTTCCAACAAATTCACATTTTGCAATAACGGCTTGGTAAATAGGCATAGCTATATCACAGCCTAACAGTGAGGTTTATCGACTTCAATAAAGAGTACGTTATTTTTTAACTTTTTGATTATCTATAGCTTTGCGATAACTGTCAAAATAAAAAAGTTATGATGTAAGTAAATTTTAAGTTTTAGGTAAAATGCCCTCTGGCGGTATTTAAAAAAGTACTTTTGTCTTAAAATTTTAGAATCTGCAAAGCTCGATTGGTGTGCCAAATATCAACTTGATTGGTTAAAAAATAAATGCAATATGGCGAAAAAACCAAAATAAAAATTGAACATTGACAGCTTGTAATTCGAAAACGAATGACATTTTGAAAAAAATTTACATGAAGCTCTACCCTTATTTTGTCAAGTAGAATCACCCCTTAAATTTCGTGATCGATTTTTGAATCACCCTGTATATCACTGAAGTTATTTTAAAACGGGTTTTTACCTATTCTGGGATTGTTCTACATCTTCATCCTTGATGTCCACTTCCTCGTTTTTTGTTTTCCACTCTTCAAAAGTTATTTCATCTGATTTTTTAATTTCATGTGACATTGTGGCATTTTCAACTTTCACATCACAATCTATTGGTTCAGCAGAGAAGTCATTAGATCTTAAAATAATAGGAAATTTACTACATTTAATACAAATAAATAATAGTTTAAAAAACTAAAAAACACGCTTTTATATGCAACCGAACTAAAAATTAGAAAATAATTTTTCATTACAAAGAGTTTGTATTACAGTAATAAACGGTCAAACAATGAATCATAATTATATACCTCAAAATAGAATTAAAATAAAATTTAAGATAATAACAGAATAATTCACTTCAGAGTAAAAAGCGTGGGGTGCATTTTACTATTTTTTCATAACTTTTCCCTCATAGATATTTACAAATGAAATAATTATAACATTTAATATATTAAGCACCCCACGCTTTTATTCTGAAGTGAATTATTCTGTTATTATCTTAAATTTTATTTTATAATTCTATTTTGAGGTATATAATTATGATTCATTGTTTGACCTTTTATTACTGTAATACAAACTCTTTGTAATGAAAAATTATTTTCTAATTTTTAGTTCGGTTGCTTAGCGTGCTTTTTAGTTTTTTTTTAACTATTATTTATTTTTCATTTTTTAGTTCGATATATCAATTAGTTTTCTGCGGACATGTGATATTGAAATGTTTCACGAACTATTTCGTAATCTAATCATTTCATTTAAGGCTTCACTGTTGCATGGGGTTTCAGAACGCAACTACTCCGAACAAGTTTCTGTCAGCCTTATGCTGAGAGTACGTCCGAAACTGCACGCATGCGCAGATCGCGCACTAGCTCTTTCTCTGTTACTCTCCTACAGAAAATCTATAAAGGAATTTATTTATCCTGGCGATCCTAATCAGGATAACGGGATACTGTTTGCAGATTATTGCATTGTCATGGGTCCTTGATACGAGTGCAAAGTTTCAAAGAAATCGAATTGCTGGAAGTTGGTGAAAATTAAGCTTAAAGATTCCGATACATACATACATACATACATACAACCCAAGCTAATAAAAGCGTGTTAAAAAGCAGCAATTTATTTTAGAAGAGCAGGTTCAAGTACCAGTTGTGTTCAACTGAACCATAGCTTAAGTTGATATGGTACAACCAAACCTAAGTATTTTTAAGTACATTTTTAGGTTGTTTACTTTGTAAAATTTAGCTTTACAAATTATAGGCTATACAAAGTGTTTCAAAATGTTGTTAAGAAAATTTAAAAGCAGATTTTGGGTAGAAAAAATTTGAAGTATTTTTGTATTCCGAACCATTGCTCAACTATTCTTTCTGCATCTTTATTTAAAGTCAGTCAAAAAGATGTGATTTGCTTTAAAAATATATGTTAGATTTACTTACTCCGACTTATTCCAAGACAGTTAATCTATGTTCTGGTATAACAAATAGCTATTAAGGGGATGCCATAGCACGTTAAATGAGCTAAAACGCGATTCGCTGCCGTTTTTTAAATATTTGTTTGAGAAAAAAGTTGTATATTGAAAAGTTTCTTAAAATGATCCGAAGATTATCGGAAAGTTGGTTATTTTTACGGTTTTGTAATTTTGGGAAATTTAATGAGTTGATTATTACCATTACCAAAAATCAATTAACTTTCCGATAATCTTTGGATCATTTTAAGAAACTTTTCTATGTACAGGGTGGCTCGAATTCGACGCTCATCATTGGGATTTCGGAAACCGTAAGAGATACAGGATCGGTTAAATGGAGGCAAAGTTGCGCAATTTGATGCTCAATAAAATGCCGTTTTGCGTTTTAAAAATTCCGAGTACTTCCGAAGATATTCGAAAAAAACCCGAATTTTCAATTTTGGTTTTTATTGTTTCCTGGCTATATTTGTTAAGATAACTTAAAATGAAAAACACGTTTTCATGGCCACTTTTTTGCTCTATAATTCAGTGTGATTAAATATTGAATCTGACGTTTCGGCTTTTGGCGACCATCATCAACTTAATTTTTTTAAATACGGACCTGATATTTTTTCAATTTAATTAAATCCTTTCATCACTCTGAAATCACTATATATCGCCACTTTGATATTTGCCGAAGTTTCGTACAGAAAATTCCATCACCAGAATATTGCATATTTATTTAACCATAATACGGCCCTGAAATAAATTTTTAGGTAAAAAGGTAAAAAAAGAATAAACTTATTACATATTCATAATGTTTTATTGAAACTCATTGATATCTAACAGCGGGAATTACATTATTAACAGAAACTAACCAGCAGGTACGAATTCAAGGGAGAACTTCATTTAATGTATGGTTTGGTATGTGGAGGTACAAAATTATTGGACCTTTCGTTTACGAAGGGACCTTAACTTCCGAACGATATCTAAATTTGATTAGGAATGATGTCTTAGACGCCCTAGATAATCAACCTTTGGCAGTATTTCAAGAAATATGGTGGCAGCAAGACGGAGCTTCTCCCACAATGGAAGGGAAGTAGCTCAATTCCTTTACCATATATTTCCTAATAAATGGTTTTGCAAGATGGCCCGCTAGGAGCCCAGATCTTAGTCCTCTAGATTATTTTCTTTGGGGATATCTTAGGAACCGTTTATTTAAAAATGCACCTCACGACCTTTAAGTACTACGACAAAATTTGATAAGGGAAGTCGCTGCCATTCCTGCGAGAACAATTAATCGAGCTGTATTAAAAATACAAAGCAAAGCAAGAAAATGCATCGAGGCGAAAGGTTATCTCTTTGAACACTAATAGTGATTAAATTATGTTTATTTTTAATATGGGCATCATGATAGTATTACAAATTTTTTATGTAAGCTGATTTGTTGTCTACCTTTTTGTTTCTTATGTCTAATATTCATAAAATTTTCGGTTAATAAAGTAATTTCCGCTGTTAAATAGCAATGAGTTGCAATAAAAAGATTACGAATATGTAATAAGTTCATTCTTATTTTTACCTTCTTACCTAAAAATGTAGTTCAGGGCCGTATTATGGTAAAATAAATATGCAATATTCTGGTGATGGAATTTTCTGTACGAAACGTCGCAAATATCAAAGTGGCGATATATAGTGTTTTAAGAGTGATGAAAGGATTTAATTAAATTGAAAAAATATCAGGTCCGTATTTAAAAAAATTAAGTTGATGATGGTCGCCAGAAGCCGAAACGTCAGATTCAATATTTAATCACACTGAATTATAGAGCAGAAAAGTGGCCATGAAAACGTGTTTTTCATTTTAAGTTATCTTAACAAATATAGCCAGGAAACAATAAAAACCAAAATTGAAAATTCCGGTTTTTTCGAATATCTTCGGAAGTACTCGGAATTTTTTAAAACGCAAAACGGCATTTTATTGAGCATCAAATTGCGCAACTTTGCCTCCATTTCACCGATCCTGTATCTCTTACGGTTTCCGAAATCCCAATGATGAGCGTCGAATTCGAGCCACCCTGTACAACTTTTTCCAAAAAATATTTAAAAAACGGCAGCGAATCGCGTTTTAGCTAATTTAACGTCCTACGGCATCCTCTTAACCTAGAATAGGTTTGGATATATTATGAAACTTGGATATTTTAAGCGATAAGATTGATAAAATTATGATTTTTGATGATTTCATATATATCAATTTGTTCCAATGAGTGAAAAACTTGGTTAAAAAATGAAGAAAACAGTAATTTAATTTTTTCTGTAACTTCAATTGTGAATAACTTAAAAAAACGATTTAATTTAAAACATTAAGAGACCTTTTTTGTAAAGTATTAAATTTCTTTTAAGAATCTATGTCGTTTTTTTTTCTATATATTTATTTAACGGTTCATCTGGCGAAAATTTTTAATATTTTTTTTTTTTTGACATCCCACGAAGGTCTATGCCTAAATACCAGAGTACCGTGGGTGTCGGGTTATAAGATGTTTAACCCATCGTTCCCCCTGTTCCGTCAACGTTGTCCAAGCACTGAAACATGCAGTTGCATTTCACAGCACCTTTTAGACAACGCGGTAGTGCCACCACGGTCGTTATTTTTAAATAACTACTACCTAAATATGTCTCCCCGCTGGGAATCGAACCGCCGACCTCTGGCTTCGAAGATCAAAGCTCTGTCCACTAGGCCACGGGGAGACATGAATGGTTTCTGTAGGTAATTTTATTCTCTAAAGATATATGTGCCCATAATTTTTTTACCTCGATAGTTAGGGACCTCTAAATATAAATATTAAGGGCTCAAATTTTCAGGATATTTTCTTTTTGTTACCCCAAACAATATTTTCGATATATTTAAAAATAATAATAAAAGTCGATTTTTTTGGCCCAGTCTCATGTCCATGAATATACCGGGTGTTGCATCGCCGGGCGGGACATAGGAAATCCCATGTAATTTTTAATGGGGTAACTGCTCCCCTAATTATTTTAGAGAAAAATTCTATTGAAGTTTATTGAAGAGCATGCAAATCTACGTCCATGGTAAAAACTTTAGATTTTTCGGTTAACCCGTTTGCTAGTTAGATGCTTATATATTTTTAAAAATTGTTACATTATTATCGCCTCATATTTATGACCAACAATAAAAATACCAGTTAGCGTGACATTTCGTTGTCATTTTGAAATTTAGTGCTTTATTATTATCAAAAAATCGTACTAACTGGTATTTTTATTGTTGTTCATACATATGAGGCGATAATAATGTAACAATTTTTAAAAATATATTAGCATCTAACTAGCAAATGAGCTAACCGAAAAAACTATAAAGTTTTTACCATGGACGTAGATTTGCATGCTCTTCAATAAACTTTAATAGAATTTTTCTCTAAAATAATTAGGGAGCCAATAATTGATCCCATTAAAAATTACATGGGATTTCTATGTCCCGCCCGGCGATGCAACACCCGGTAGAGCTTTTCAGAGATGTTGACTGTTACGTCATACATTGTTGTTCTCGCTTCATGTCGTTTAAATCAAGAGTGACAAAAAATTACGTCATTGACGAATGTCGGAGAAAATTCCTTAGCAATCAGTCAATGTCAGTTACTGTCATTATTGATTTTCGATATTTTAGGCAGATATTCCATCTTTTGCCAGGATGTAATATTTCTATTCTGCCCTAGAGCCATTTGCATGGTGGGAGGTTGTCGTCCTTGATCAGCACCAAGTCGTTTTACTTTAAGTTCATCTTGATTGCTCCGCCATTTACAACGTTGTTGTAACTCAGAAATGTATTCGAGCGACCATCTGGACCAGAAGTGTTGTTGTAATTTTTGCATCTTCTGGAAATGGGACAGACGATTTTCGGAAATCTGGGTCAAATCTGGATCGGCAACTGACGTTATGGGACGTCCGATTAAAAAGTGGGAAGGAGTCAAGGGTGTATAATCCGGAAGGATCACATGAAAGAGGAGACATGGGACGCGAGTTTAACACTGCTTCGATTTGAACCAGCAAGGTATAAAATTTTTCAAAAGTCATTAGTTCATTTCCTGCAACACGCTTGAGATGGTATTTAGTAGATTTTACTCCCGCTTCCCAAAGACCACCGAAGTGGGGTGAATGAGGTGGAATAAAGGACCATGAAATACCTTCATTTTCAAAAGATTCAGTCAACCTTTCTGAATTTTTACGCAAAAATATACCAAGCTGTTCTAACTTTTGGTTTGCCCCGATAAAATTACTGCCGTTATCTGAATACACCTTAGCAGGCCTTCCACGACGTGATACGAAGCGTCTAAGCGCTGCCAAAAAGGCTTCTGTGGTTAGGTCTGACACTAATTCTAAATGAATTGCACGAGTAACAAAACATACGAATAAAGATATATATGCTTTAGTGACCTTGCAACCACGACCTTGTCTATCTTTGATTAAAAACGGTCCAGCGTAATCTACGCCCGTCGTAAAAAATGGTGGAGCTGGATTTACACGTTCTTTGGGTAAATGACCCATAATAGGATTAATAGATACAGGTTTTGCTCTAAAACATCGAACGCAATCATGATAAACCTTTCTTGCTAAATTACGTCCAGATATGGGCCAATAGTTTTCACGGATGCTTGCTAGCAATAGTTGAGGTCCTGCATGTAAAAGACGTTTATGTTCTCGAATAAACAATAGCCTTGTAAGTTCATGCTTGGATGATAAAATAATAGGGTGCCTTTTGCATATTTTAAAATCAGAATTCGCGAGTCTACCCCCAACTCTGAGTATGCTATTTTCGTCTATAAATGGATTAATTTTCGCGAGTTTACTGCCCTTTTCAACACTATTGCCTTTGGAAATGGCTAAAATTTCATTTTTAAAACAATCTTGTTGTGCCAATTTTATAAGGCATAATGAGGCGTTATTAATTTCTGTAGTTTTCAAAGGACCGATCATTCGTGTTTCCTTAGAACTTGAGCAATTATTTTTAAACCTAAAACAGTAGGCAGTAACTCGCTCCAACCTAGTTAAATTTGAATATCTTTTAAAATTGATAACTGGATTTACCAAAGTAATTTTTTGAGTTTGCGCTACTATTTTTCGCGTTTCCGGCAGCTCGTTATCGAAAAATTGAGGTTTCGGCCAAAAGTCTTCACCTTGCTTTAGCCAACTTGGCCCCGACCAATACGCATTAAGGGACAATAAATTATTTGGTCTAACACCACGTGACACGTAATCAGCTGGGTTGTCCGAGGTAGGCACGTGTCTCCAATCTTTAACATTTGATAATTCTTGAATAGCCGATACGCGATTTGCAACGAACGTTTGTAAAACACTTGGAGACATATTTAACCATCCCAGCACGATAGTAGAATCACACCAATATGTAATTTTTTCGATGAGCATGTTTAAAGATAACTTTACCTTATCGATAAGTCTTGCTAGCAGCAATGCTGCTGTTAGCTCTAAACGCGGAATAGTTTGGGTTTTTAACGGTGCAACCTTTGATTTTGCACAAACCAATTTTACCGAAATATTGCCATATTTGTCTTGAGACCTAATGAAAACGCATGCGCCGTAAGCGTAAGCTGACGAATCTGAAAACCCGTGAATCTCAACGTAAACTGCATCTTTACAAGTAATTTGTCTCTCAATGTTGAGATCGTTTAACGCGCCCAATTCGTCGCGAAACTGTAGCCACCTTGTATGAATAGATTGTGAGAGAGAATTATCCCAGTCTAATTTTTCTAACCAAATATCTCGTAAAATAATTTTTGCTAAAATAATCGTTGGACTTAGCAAGCCCAGGGGATCGAAAATTTGAGATATCTCAGACAAAACCGTTCGTTTTGTTACACGTGTACCGAAGTTAGTTCCTATCTTATATAAAAAGCAATCCTTTTACCATTCCAGATTAAACCGAGGGTTTTAGTGTTTTCATTGATACCTAAATCAAGTATATCGGTCTTATCTGATGTTTTTATGCCTTGTAGAACTTCGGAACTATTAGATATCCATTTTCTAAGATGAAACCCTGCTTCGCTAAGCAATGCTGAAACTTCGTTCGCCAAAGATATTGTTTCTTCTATGCTTTCTGCGCCGGTTAGCATGTCATCTACGTAAAAGTCTTCTTTGATAACACGCGATGCAATCGGATTTTTACTTTCACATTCTAAACCGAGCTGATAAAGACATCTAATTGCTAAGTACGCAGCAGATTTGGTGCCATAAGTTACAGTTAATAGTTCATAAACATCGATCGGTTTAGTCGGATCATCACGCCATAAAATACGTTGCAAAGATGTTTGATCTGGATTAACAAAACACATTCTATACATTTTCTCAACATCCGCCGCAATTACGTAGTTATGCTTTCGATGGCGTATAAGTATCGTAAAAAGATCTGACTGGATAGTTGGTCCAACCATTTGCAAATCATTAAAAGAGTAACCGCTGCTGCTTAAACAAGAGGCGTCGAATACTACCCGAAGCTTAGTAGTAAGACTGCTTTCTTTTAGAACACCGTGATGAGGCATATAATACACCCCTTGTGTATTATCATTACCGCTTACTTTAGACATGTGCCCTAAAGTTGAATATTCGTCAATAAATTTAAAATATTGTTTCTTAAAATCACTATTACGCTCAAATTTCCGTTCTAATGATAACAAACGTTTTTCGGCAGCATCATACGAGTTGCCCAATTTATCTACACTTTCTACTAAAGGAATAGTAACCACAAAACGACCATCTTGGTTGCGCTTAAAAGTCTTTAAAAATGCTCTTCACAAGCTTTCTCTTCAAGAGACAAAGGTTTTACATGTGAAAATTCCTCAACTTCCCAAAATCGAGTAAGTTGCTTATCTATATCCGTATTTTTTATTAAATTGCATTGTACCACCTGACTTGAACTGGTTTGTACGCACCCAGACACAACCCAACCGAATTTAGTTTTCTGTAAATAGGGTCCTTTATTGCCTAATTTTATTTGACCTACGCAGGTTAAATCCCAAAAACAATCTGCACCGATTAACATATCTATTTTACCCGGTATGTCAAAGCTGGGGTCTGCTAGTTTTATGTTATCAGGAAATTTAATATTTTGCCTGTCAATTTTAAAATTAGGTAAGCTACCCGTTATTTGTGGTACTATTAAGCATGAAATGTCGGTAGAAAATGAATTAACTTTTGATTGTACTCGTATATTACATTTTGCCTTGCATTCTGACTGAGTTTCATTAAGACCGGTAACCTTTATGTCAGTAGAAGTTTTAGGTAATTTTAATTTTGCAAGAAAACTTTCCGTTAAAAAACTGCTTTGAGAACCTACGTCTAAAAGCGCCCGTGCAGTATGTCGTTTGTTATTTTTATCAAAAACATTTACTAAGACTGTTGAAAGAAGAACTTGTTTATTAACAGTTGTATTACGAGAAGATAAATTTACGCTATCTTGCTGAACATCTCTATTTTGCTGAACCTGTTGATTTTGCTGCACATCCCTATTTTTATTATCCGAAGTATTATCATGCGATTTATTGTCAGATTCGCTGTGCAATAAGGTATGATGTTTTGCTTTGCACTTTTGGCAAGGCCCAGAAAAACATTGTTTGTAAAGATGTCCCGACTTTAAACAATTTAGACATAATCGCTTTCTTTTAGCTTGTTCTACGCGATCATTTAAATTCAGCTTTAAGAAATCAACGCATTCTTGCACATAATGTTCTTTTTTGCAAAAAGAGCATGCCGGTTTTTTAGGTAAATTTCCAGAGAAAAATGAATTTGTGCGCTTATTCCACTTACCTGTACCTTTACCTGTAAGTGGCTTACTGTCTGCTTTACTCTGTTCTAAGGATTCAAGAAGATCTGCTCTTTCTTTCAAAAATGTATTTAAATTATCTAAGGTGGGGGTTTTATAAGAAGCTTTTAATTGCTCCCATTTTCTAAGAGTAACCTCATCTAATTTAGTTGTAATTAAAAATATTACCAATGTATCCCACTGATCAGTAGGTTCATTTAAAGTTTTAAGAGCCCTAAGATGCTTGGCAACACTGTCTACTAATTTGCGTAGATCCCCTGCCGATTCTGCAGAAATTTTACTAATATTAAAAAGCGACTTTACATGGTTTTGAATTAGGATTCTACTGTTATTGAATCGGTCACAAATTAATTGCCAAGCACTTTCGTAATTAGATCCAGAAAATTCTAAACTTGCAATTATTTCAAGAACACTAGGCCCTAAGTACGCTCGTAAATAATGATATTTTTGAATATCCGCTAACTTGCTATTTGTATGAATAAGTGATTCGTAAGTGTCACGAAATTCAAGCCATTTATCGTATTCGCCATCATATCTCATAATTTCTATGACTGGTAACCTAACACCGCTGTTAATACCATCATTTATCGGTACATTAACGCTAGAACCTATTTTTTGATCACTACATGATCCATTGTTACTTGCAGTATTATTTAAAGAATTATTGTCTGAGATAAGAAACCGTTTTGATCTGGCAACCACGCCGTAGAAGGCCGTCTCGAACGCCTCGCGCTCTGTGTATTGTGTCTCCGGGGAGTCACACGACTCCTCGATTTGACCTTGTACGTCCTCGAATTCATCCAGAATATTATTGAAACGTTCAGATCTTTGTTCTAATTCTAAAAATACGTTTTGATTGTCAAGATTATATTCTGGGTATTTTGCTTCTAGGTTACTAACATATTTCTCAAAAATTGTTAATTTAGCTTTGACTGAACCTCTTTTCTTTATAAGTTTTTCAAGCTCCGACATGATGGAAATATTTAAACAGTAAATTTGATAACTAAATTATCCCAAGAGTAAAAAATTATTTAAACAAATTAAAGTTGATAACTAAATTATCCCGAGTGAAAAATTGTTTAAACAATAAAATTGATAACTAAATTATCCCAAAAGTAAAATTATTCAAACAAACTAAAATTGATAACTAAATTATCCCAAGAGTGCTGTGCACTGCTAGTTTGAATAATACAGAAAAATTAAATGCTTTAAAACTTGCTGATTCAATCACTAATCAGCCTTAAACTGCATGCATAAGGAAACTAAACAAAGGAAATATGGAACGGACCCACCTGGTTTGCTGCTTTGATGTAGTTTCACTTGCTTTATCCGGCCGAAGGTCCAAAATGTTGGGTAAATTGCTTGTGGACTGTATATGGGACTGGTTCGGACCTTCTAACGTTAAAGTAGAGACTTATAAAACTTTTAAAACTATTTATTTACTACAAAAACATCGTACTAAACTAGAAAATTGTGTAAGGTCAGTTACGCATGACTCTCTTGTCTCTACACACTTCTGAACTTTTTCAACTCGTCATTCGTACTGTCCGCGACGGCACTTTCTGCACGCACGGAGCGAGGGGATAAAATCGACGTTGCCACGTAGAGCAAAATTTACTTTTGTAGTTTTTTAATGTTTCAAAATTATA